>CANSNZ010001339.1:225000-290000 GCA_947646795.1 Beta lomatogona | reverse complement strand
TGATCTTTTAGTTCCTTTTAATTTTCTACATAATAAATTATAATATGAATTATTCATCAATATAACCATCGATTTCAAGAGAGTACATATATATAAGTATATAATTACTGATAAAGAATATAATACAATCTTGTTTCACTTATATACTTATATATAAGAATATAACCAACTCCGCAACATGTGTACTATGTTTAAGCCGATGGTTATATTGATGAATAATTCATTTTATAGTAATTCATGTGAAGATCAACACCGCAACATTTTAATACAATCTTGTTGCACTTATATACTTATATATAAGAATATAACCAACACCGCAACATGTGAATGGACTGATTGACCATGTTTCACATATTATTAGTATGCTAAGTTAATCACATAGATACATATGCGAGACTGCTGACCCAATTTAAGAACAATTCGAGTATTATTCTAATAGGAACAATAGAAGAGCCAGTGAATTGTATTGAGGGGAACAATGAGTAATTTTTGCGCAATTTAAATAATGACAAGAAGAACAATGTAAATACACAAGAGATTTTACGAGGAAAACCTTCCTAGACCTGATAGGAAGTAAAAACCTCGACCCCAAAAGATTTTAAACACAACTCTTTCACTAATAATAGGCCAACAACTCAGTACGACCTATTATTGTAGAGTTTCTTCTTTTCCACTAGGAATAATAATCACAACAACAGTTCTTTCAACTGTTGTTACTCTCTCTTGACTTCACTCAAAGTCTCTCTCTCTTACTTCACTCAAAACTTACTCAACTGTAGGATTTTACTCAAAATCCCAACTCTTAAACAATGACAAATTCTCAAATAAACACTAAGGTAAACAAACAACCAACTTAGGAGTAATGATGCTTATAAGGAACTGCTTAGGGCACTGACTCAAAGCCTTAAAAGCTCTGAAGTATGCTTGGTCAGTCATACATCTAGCTAAATGGTGATCAAAATGGTCTAATCATAGATACAAGTAACTCAGATTATTATGCATGCATATATCTATATAACAAACCATCGTAATCCTCATCTATATATATATATATATATATATATAGGGGTAGGATCCGCTGAAAACAACTGTTAATCTGAAAACTGAAAACAGGGTAACTTTTAGCAATTTTTGGGTAACTTTTAGCAATTTTAGTGTAACTTTATATATATACTTCAAGGGTAACTTTTAGCACTTTTAGGGTAACTTTATATATATGTTCAAGGGTAACTTTTAGCACTTTTAGGGTAACTTTATATATATGTTCAAGGGTAACTTTTAGCACTTTTAGGGTAACTTTATATATTTTAAGGGTAACTTTTACCACTTTTAGGGCAACTTTATATATTTTAAGGGTAACTTCTTTTAGTGTAACTTTGATTATAGTTAAACCTATGCAGGATTCGAACCTACATCGTTGTGTATTATACAATGCTCTACCAATTGAGCTAATAGGTTGTATGAAATTCGCCAAGGATATGTGAGAGAGAGGAGGTAACAAATAGCTTTAAAACAACAACTAATAACAATATTTGGGAAACTAATAAAACACATATTATGCTATACCATAATGAACAAAATAAAAATAACAAAGAGGACGCCAAAAGCATAAAACTAGACATTACCACATGAAACGAAAGATTTTGAAAATTAAAATTGCAAGAAGATTGATTGCATATCGCTTAAAGTTACTGTTATAATACTCAAAGTTACCCTAAAAGTGGTAAAAGTTACTCTAATAATATATAAAGTTGCCCTTGGAATATATAAAGTCATCCTTAATATAATATAGTTACCCCAAATTGGTAAAAGTTACCCTTAAAATATATAAAGTTGCCCTTGAAATACATAAAATTATCCTTAATATAATCTAGTTACCCTAAAAGCGGTAAAAGTTACCCTTAAAATATATAAAGTTGCCCTAAAAGTGGTAATAGTTACCCTGTTTTCAGTTTTCATATTAAGAGCTGTTTTCACAAGATCCTATTCCTATATATATATATATATATATATATATATATATATATATATATATATATATATATATATATATATATATATATATATATATAGGAACATTAACTAAAAGATAAAATCAGATTTTATTTAAATTTGAAAGATAGAATCGTGTTTAACAAACCGAGGATAAGATCTAGAAAAAATAGCTATCACAAAAAGATTATTTTTCAAAATAAATATCTTAAATAAAACTACCTATATACAATATAAAGATATAAGATTTGTTTTTATTTTATCAATAAAGATAAAAATTTTCAACATAAAAATACTAACTACGCTTAACTAAGCAAATCTAGAAATCATATTTTATTTGCTAATATGTTCCTTTATTTATAGTGCCAAATAACATTTCCTATTTACCCGTTGTTCCCAAAGCTTAGAAACTGCTATGTTCCCGAACCTAGGGAACAACCCTTTTGTTCCAGTCGTTGCGTGTTCTTTATAGAAGTTCCTAGGAGCATCCTAATGATATTGGGAACTTCACTCCAACCATTTCATTAAGTCTTCAAGAACCCAACTCGCTCTTGGTTTCTTCAAAGTCCATAATTAACTGTTTCACTAAGAACAACACTTTTTGAATATAAGTCCAAATTAGTTTGTCTTAGCTATATACTATCTTCAAAACTTAGGGTCAACATCTTAGATTATTATATCAATGTCATCGCTCATTATTAGAGATGGCAATGGGTCGGATCCACCTGGACCCGGACCGCACCTGCACCCGTTTATTTTTTACAGGCCCAGACCCCTCTAGTCTCGCTGGGTCTATAATTTTCAGACCCAGACCCAAATTCGCTAGATCTAACGGGTTCACGGGTCCTAACTGGGTCTTAAATAAGTCCTTCTTAGTAATTTTTTATCACATTTTTGAATCTATGTAAATTGTTTTGCCCTAATATATAGGTTATAAAATTGTTTTTGAACCCATGGGTAAAACATTATCTAAATAAAATTTTAAAAAATAACTCATAAAATCTTAAAATGTTACAACTTACAAAGTTACAAGCCTTAAATAAACTCAAAATACTAACGAGTTCACAAAATCACAACTCATAAAACCTTAGAGTTTAAGTAACTTTGTCTTTTTTTTGTATATATATATATATATATATAAATGAGTTTGCGGGTCGGGTCTGTCATATGTGGACCCGGACCCAGGCCTGACCCGCGCTCTCCGGGATTCAGACCTGTTTGGGTCTAAAAACTGGACCCAGACCCTTATAAATGGGTCGGGTCCTGGCAGGTCTGGACCAGGCCCATTGCCATCTCTGCTCATTATCCCCTTACCAAAATTACGATTTTGTTCTTTGACCTTAATTAGGTGGTTTCCTACATTAGTGACATTGTGTTTTGAGGTAATTAAATGTCAAACCTATAAAAGGTGATTATTAGTGTAGATATTAAACAAAATATGATTACTAGTGTGAAGTCACACATAGGAAGAATTATGTCTCTCACAGTTATCCATGAAGCAGATATTTCAAGGCCTCCTGATAACAGGACTAATAGAATTAAATACATGGTTGTACCCATAAACCAAGAATCGTTCGCTAACTCAGTCTAATTTGGTATCAACTACTTAAGTTACCTGATTAAATTTAACGAAAATTTGTCAAAAAAACCTTTTAAAGGTTCAATTTTGCGAGAAAAAACCTTTTAAAGCATTTTTTGCGAAAAAAACCACAAACTTAATTTTTCTTGCAAGATGAAACCTATTCCCATTTTCCGTTGTGGTTTCTGAGATGTATAGGGGTGGTGCTGCAGTTAATGAAATAGGGGGTTAAAGAAAGATAGAACCATCGGAATTGAGAAAAAACACACGGGAAAATGGAAAAAGGTTTCTTCTTGCAGAAAAAATTAAGTTTGTGGTTTCTTTTCGCAAAGAATGTTTTATATGGTTTTTTTTCCGCAAAATTGAACCTTTTAAAGGTTTGTTTTGACCAATTTTCCTAAATTTAATAAAGGTGACACAAACAACATATAATAGTTATAGTAACATAGTTTATTGGTTTAGATGATGTTAAGTTAGTTGACATTCATACACTTGGTATACATAAATAGTGCCTTGTTAAAATCCACTTATATTATGACTAGGGGTGCTAATCGAGTCGAGCAACTCGCGAGCAACTCGAGCTCGACTCGGTCAACGCTCGGTCAAAACTCGACTCGAGTTGGCTCGACTCTGCTCGAAACCTTAACGAGCATGAGTCGAGCAGGGTCTTGCTCGACTCGTTAAGCTCGCGAGCAGCTCGATAATTTTTTCTTAAATATTAATTTTAAAAAATTTTATTTTATTTAATAAAAAAGTATATCAAAAACTTGAGATATATGGACCAACTTACCAAACCCAATAAGATACTACTCCCTCCGTTTCTTTTTAATCTACATACTTTCCTTTTTGGTCTGTTTCTTTTTAATCTACACACTGTTGCTTTTTCTATTTTTGGTAACATGTCACATCTACTTTATCATCTTTTTCCACTCATGTCATCCACTTTTTGATATTTTAACCCATCTTTTAGTTTCTCTCTCTCACTTTTTAATTTTTCTCTCCACCTTTTCAGTTTCTATCTCATACTTTTGCACTTTCTCCTTGGTTTTCCCCTAAAGTGAAGTGAGTAAATTAAAATGAAACGGATGGAGTATTACTTTTTTTTTTGAGGGGAAAAGCAGGCTAGATTAATTCATAGACAAAGTGTCCATAAGTACATAGGGTGCCACCTCCGGGGGAGAGTGGTTTTCCCATATTTGTTCAACTCCAAAAGGAACTAGCTTTGCTAAATGGTGAGCTACAAAGTTTCCATCACGTTTGACATGTGACTAAACAAGAGAAGAAAAAGATGAACAAGAAGCTAAAATATCATGTAGAATGATGTCAAGATCCGAAAGGTAGAGAGCACTCTTTGAAAGACGCTTGATCATAACTTGGCAATCAGATTCAAGGATCACCTCATCAAGACCAAAACGTTTGCCAAGCCTAATCGCCATTTGAATTGCCTTGGCTTCCGCAACTTCCGGGCTCCAGAAAGCCTTGACTCTTCAAGTAGTTGCAAAGACAACACGACCCTCCGAGTCACGACCCACAACACCAAGGCCAACCCAGCCAATAACTATAAGAGAGGCGTCGACATTGAGCTTTAAAACACCTCTAGGGGGAGCCCCGCCAAGTCTTCGAACTCGGGTCGCAAGGCTTCACCTTTGAACTGTAAATTCTAGCTGAATATTTGCCATACTCCTCGACCAAATGATGAACACGCTTAACTAGAATGTCGTTGGGTGTGCGCTTCCCTTGGAACACCCACAAGTTGCGTTCCATCCACGGACACCGAGGCAAAAACAATACCTCGCGAGATCTTTGCGGTGTCGAAATGCCGCCAGCTCTCAACCAAGTCACATAGATTCAAATCCGACGAATTGATGCAAAAGGCAGCGCAATCAGCATCCTCCCACAGATCGGCAACTCGAGGGCAATGAAACAAGGCATGTTTGGTTGTTTCAATCTCCCCACAACCCCATGGACATAAATCATCCTCAATGAGATGCCTATACTTAAGAAGTGAATGAGTAGGCAAAGAATTGGTACAACATCTCCAAAGAAAATGTTTAACCTTTGAGCTAGCAAATCATACCCCAAATATCCACCCAAGCTTGGTGGAAAGCATCAAGATTCCCTCCTTTGCCCAACATATAAGCAGTTTTTACAGAGTAATGCCCATCCTTTGTGAGAGCCCAAGTTAATTCATCTTTATTATTCAATGAACTCAAAGGAAGTGCAAGAATGCATTTGACATCACGATCATTAAACTTTTGCTCAACTAAACTCGTGTTCCACTCCATAGTACTAGAATCAATTAGATCACTAACCTTGACAATGTCGTCATGTGGGTTACTCAAAACAAATCTTCCATCATCATCTGCAATCCACGGATCATGCTACACATCAATCTTTTCTCCGTTGCCAACACGCCATAAACAACCCTCCTTAATCAAAACCTTCGAGCTCCATATACTTTTCCACGAGTAACTACAAGAATAACCAAGGGAGGCATCAAGAAAGTCACTATGAGGATAATACTTGGCTTTCATGACCCGACCAAACAAGGAGTGAGGGGCGCGCACAAGTCTCCAGGCTTGCCGACCCAACAAGGCATCGTTGAAGACATTAAGATCTCGGAATCCCATGCCACCAAAACATTTTAGAGTGCACAAAGAATCCCAGCTTTTCCAGTGAATCTTTCTATGATCAGCAGAACTTCCCCACCAAAATCATGCCATGGCTGAGTGAATTTTCTGAATAACCACAGATGGGATTTTGTAGACTCCCATGAGGTATGTAGGCATGGCCTGAATAACAGACTTAAGAAGAGTTTCCTTCCCGGCTCTTGACAAAAGCTTCTCTTTCCAACCTTGGAGTTTCTTCCAAATTCTATCAAGTAGTGAATCAAAAATAGCTTATTTTGATCTACCACCCATAGAGGGGATACCAAGGTACTTCTCATGTTTTTCAACCTGCCGCATCTTCATAATGCCCACCAAATCCTCCCTACAATCGACACTCACACCTTTACTGAAAGAAACCTCAGACTTTTCATAGTTAATTTTCTGCCCGGATGCGGATTCATATTGGTTGAGAATATCAACAATTATACTGCATTCCCGTCCCGGTTGCTTTTGTAAAGAGCGGATCGTCATCTCGCAAAGAGAAGGTGAGAAATCTCGGGCCCGTTGCGGCGAGCACGAGCCCCATGAATCTGTTTCTCCTGGACCTTACTCTATATCATTCTAGAGAAAGCATCAGCGATCAAAATAAACAGATAAGGGAAAAGAGGGTCACCTTGACGGAGACCTCGATCAGGGAGAACAAAGCCACAGACACCTCCATTAACAATGAAGGAGTAGGAAACAGAGGTCACACAATCCATCACCAGATCACCCAACGACCATCAAAGCCCATAGTGAGTAGAAGCTTCCTTAGAAAACCCCATTCAACTCTGTCATATGCCTTGCTCATGTCAAGTTTCATAGCAATAATACCTTTCCTGCTTCGAGTTCTTTGTTTCATAGAGTGAAAGATTTCAAGAGCAATAAGGGCTTTATCAGTAATAAGACGCCGAGGAACAAAAGCACTCTGATTCTCAGTAATAATATCAGGTAAGAAATCCTTCAATCGAACAACCATAGCTTTCGAAACCAACTTATAGAGCACATTACAGAGGGCAATGGGTCTAAACTCAGTAGCACAAGTAGGGTTTTTTACTTTAGGAATCAGGGCAATATTAGTGTTATTAATACATTCAGCAGAAGTATTACCATGAAGAATACTACTGACAAATTGAGTTACATCATCACCAATAACATGCCAGAAACGCTGATAAAAGATAGCATGCATACCGTCAGGACCTGGAGCCTTACATGGGTGCATTTGTTGAAGAGCGCAAAAATTTCCTCCTTTGTAAAGTGTTTCATCAAAGCTTGATTGCAATCATCGGAGACAACAAAACTAACATGCCGCTGAACATCCCGAATGGCGTAATCATTTGCCCGAATTGAAGTGAAGATCTTGCGAAAATAATTTTCGAAAATCTCCTCAATTTCTTCCTCTTATTCGAGCCAGGTGCCATGTTTGTCAAATAAACCAGTCACAAAATTTCTCTTTTTTCTTTGAGAAGCTTTGTGATGAAAATATTTGGATGGAGTATTACTTTATGGTCCATGATTCATAAACTAGTAGTCTAGTACTCACCAGTCACCCCCCCCCCAAATTCCCAACCCAGCCATAAATAAGTTCAAAAATAAAAGAAGATTTTTTGAAAATTTAAAGGAAAATCGAAAACCTAGTCCCTCACTTCCCCTGTTCCCCCCAATTCTCCATCCCAGCATTCCCAGGCCCAGCCGTCACGAATATATCGTGCTCCTAGCTTCCTTCTCTCTCTTGAAGGCTGGCGACGCTTGAAGGTGCTCGACGCAGATCTCGGTCTTCGCTCATCACCATCACCATTCTCACCGGCACATAAGCGTATCATCGGAGAAGAAGCTCGTCACCGTCGCAAAAACCCACTGTTTTCCGGCAACTTTTTGGTGTTTTTTTGACTAATATATGATAGGTACACAGGTTATTTTTTTTGCTGTTGTTTTTTCCATTTTTTGATTTCATTTGCTAATTTCGGTTTATTATTTCGTTTTTTTAATTTAGATTCAATTGTGTATTGTTGTTGGGAATGTAATATTTGTTATGTTGGATATGAATTTAAACTATTTATGTTCGATTATAATTTTGTTTCTTATGTTTTATTATAAATTTTTACTTGTTAGCTTCATTTTGTTAATTATGTTTCGATTGTGTTGTGTGTTGTACTCATGTGTGTTATGTGTGCTGCTATATTGTGTGTTGCTATGCTGCTGTGGTGTGTGAATGGAGATCCTTACTAATTTTTTGGTGCATGAATGTTTGTAGGTTTTTTGGGCTTTTGGAGAAGATTGAAGCATCAAACTTGTAATGGAGTATTTTATGAAGAAAGATTTGGAATCTTGAATGTTTTGTAATAGGTTGTTTGTTAGGTAAGAGACTAAGAGTTATTTAATTATATCTTTAGATCATATTGTTGTTTTAGTGAGAATTTCTATCATTTGTTTGTTTAAAATAATCAAATGGAGGCATGAAAGAACTTGAATATTTTTTAAATATTTTGGTAATTGTAGTAATTCTAATGATTTAAAAAAAAAATCAAGGTAAAATTAATTTTACATTATTTACTCTTAGCGAGCAATCGAACCGAGCTTATCGAGCTAGAGTCGAGCTTACCGAGCCTATTGAGCTTATATATTTTATCTAGCTCGAGTCGAGTTGGGAAAAAAATTAACGAGCACGAGTCGAACAAGGGCTTAACGAGCTTAACGAGTTTTCGAGTCGAGTCGAGCCGAGTAGGGTTTGCGAGTTTTCGACTCGCTTGATTAGCAATTATGACTTTGGGTTTAAAGATGGTATTTAAGACCCATTAATACCCTTTTCTACTAAATCTACAAGGTTGCACATTAACGAATTTATAATAGGTTAAGTGCGTATTAATATAAACTCAATTAGTTTAATTTAGCTCAATTAGGTTGAGCTACATTAAACTTACACTGTTACTAGTTACTACAACCTCCTCTGCTGATATAAATATAAAATACACAGAGGCTTATGGTTGTTTTAGTTATTATTCATAACAGAGAAACTCTTTCTGTAAGTAACCTGAAGATCATGTGGTGCTAGTACACATCTATAAGGACCACTCCAGGACATGACTTTGTATGTGAGACACGTTTTACTTGGCTCAACGAATTTGTGGACTCACTCATCATATGCATATAACAACATGAATACATGATCTTACTATAACCGGTTGGATTATGCTGCAAAATTAGTCAAATAGTTTTCCTAATAGTTAAGACTAGTTGCTAATAATTAGTTAGTGGGCTAATAATTAGTGGTTTACATAATAGTCTATATAGTGGGATAGCAAGTAGTAGGCATGTTCCTAATTTATCTCTTTAGTAACGCATAATTAAGATGTTATTAGTATTGTTTTGTATGTCTATTTAAAATTTGCTTTGCTTATTCATTTATGTGTGAAAAATATATAAAAAATGTAGTTTTTTAATTTCTCCAAGTTTCTACACTGAGAGTCGACATACGTATTCTCGAGTTGGACAAAAGTTCCAAAACCCACAAGGCCACAACTGCTCTCTCCCTTTTTTCTTTTCTTAAAGTGTTCTTTTAGTTTCTAAGTCATTTCAGAAATACTAGATTGATTCAAAAGTTCTAGGAAATTACTAAATATTTGGTTAGTAAATTAAAAAGAGCAATATATCCGACCTTTATATGTTTATTTAAGTTATATGAAAATCTAATAGCTTGTTTTGATTGAAAGAAATGGAGGGAAACGGAGGATGGATTTTCCTCCTTTTGGATACCAAATGAGGAGTGAAGGGAATGTGAGGGGAGGGAAATGGAAGGATGAATTCCTTCATATTTTCTCTTCCCTCCCCTTCCTTTCCTTCCTCTTTCTCTATCCAAACTACACATTCTAAAGATACTCATATGTTCAGAAGTCCTCCATGGATCAATTTTGCCTTTGGTAATGTTTTCTTATTTGATCTAGGAATCTAATTTGTCAAATATCCACCTAATTTTTAAGATAAGGTGCGTGTATTGCCAAGGTCCACACTTATTTTGAAAAAAAAAAATCCGTAAATTTGGTAAAGACAAAATATATATAGTTGTATCAAAAAGATATACTCCCTCCATTTCATACTAATTTACTCACTTCACTTTGGGGGAGAAGTGTAAAAGTATGATGAGAAACTGAAAAGGTGGAGAGAGAAATTGAAAAGTGAGAGAGATAAATTAAAAAGTGGGTTAAAATATTAAAAAGTAGATGACATGGGTGGAAAAAGAGGAGAAAGTAGATGTGACATGTTACCAAAAATAGAAAAAGCAATAGTGTATAGATTAAAAAGAAACAGACCAAAAAAGGAAAGTGTGTAGATTAAAAACAAACGAGAGGAAGTAGATGATTAAATAAGTTTACTCATCTTTTTGAACAAAAACATTTGGTAAATATTAATTTTTATCTACTGAAATTTAAACGAAAAGGATCAAAAACCGAATGGCTCGTTGTAAATACGCCAAAAATACCTAAAGTACCCAATATTGGGTAAGTAAAGGATCGAATCCACACAGGCCTGTTTTTGAGTTATCGGATGCCCATGGGTGAACTACAAAATGGGGCCCTACTATAAAAAATTTCAATTTCTAGAGTATGCAACAATTAAAAAAATTGTTGTAAATGGTACCATGAACGGTTCACTTTTAAAGGTTAGAAAACAATCTAATAAAAGTCTTAAATTTTGAAATACAAATTGGCAACGCAACAACCACAATACCTACAATTATTAATTTATTTATTCAAATAAAATCCAATAAGAATAACAAAATAGAAAAACTAAAACAATGTGAAAGGGCAATTGAACCAACACGGTTTACTAAATTACAAACATGAAAGAAAAATTCAAATTTCACAATTATAGTTCAGTACTCTGATTATACATTTTATTAATCTAAAATTATTCAACAATAATCTGATTTCACAATACTTCGTCAAGTTTTCAAAAAACAGATGTTTGAAAAAAAATCTGGTGATTACATAATCACAATGAAAAACTAAATTGATGTATACTACAATATCTATCAAGAAAATGTACAATTGTATTCAAAATTTCAAAATATCATAATGATACGTAGTCGAAAAATCAGAAAACAAAAAATTTCCAGAATTTGCAAAATCGAAAAAATCCAAATAAAGAACAAAAATTACAGAGAAATGAGTGAAACTTTCTCAACGTTTTTGTGTGATTGAAGGCCTGAAGCTTTTGATCCAAGTTGGTAATTGAACGTTTGAGAAAATCGTTCATAAGAATCATCTTCTCGTTGTTTGTAGATTTTGGCTAAAAAATATTGCAACTAAACACTAAATTGAGAATAAATTGAAATATAAGTTTTAGAATTGAATTAGAAAAGAAGTGTGTTTTGTCCCTTCCTTGTCCAACAAGTAAGCTGTAGGCTGAGCTTTCTTGTCTAACAAGTAAAAGGGTATCCCTTAGATGTTCTTCAGATGGAGACTTGTGCAGCAATGCCTGAGTCAGCTTGGTCCTTGGCCTGGGATTCGTTCCCGAACCTGCAAGGAAGGGACCCACCCTGGAGGTTTGGGTGGTGGTTCCCCCTCCGAAGCTTAAGTCAGATATCAGGAGTTGTAAGAGAAAGTAGAGATAGAGAGAGAAAGTGAGAGAGTATTTTATCAGAGTAACTTTACACTGTTTGCATTGAATCCCTTTTCTCCTGAATTCTGGGGTATTTATAGTGATAGCAAGATGACAACTATCCTTAAAATCTGCCCTACAATAGTGGCCTCTGATTGGCTGAGGAATCAGATCATGACACGTGGCAGGCCATGATTTGTGAGGGTTTATTAACCACTCTCCATGCAGCCACCTCACAGTGCTGGGTTCTGACTGTTGGGCCAGAAAATTAAGCTTTTAACCCAACTGAGTATAGCCCAGAGATTAAGCCTTCTTTCTATATTAACTAGGGGAGGACACGTGTGCGGCCCTGATGAGCCCAAGTGTCTTTAAAGGAGCCGTAGAGGTTAGGCTACAACAAAGTGATTTTTAAAAAAAAACAATGTCAAATTTGAGAATTGGAAAAGAAGTGAGAGAATAGAATTATGGAAACTGTCAATTGAGAACTGGAAAAGAATGCAAGCGCTATTCTCGGCACGGTGATATTTTTTTTTTTTAATTTTTCCTTTTCTTTCTCAAACATTTATAATTTGGGTCTTGTATTTTGGGGTCCTGGGCACATTCCCCTCTCGCCAGGCCCAAATACCGACCGAAATCCACAAGGAAGTAAGGTTAATTAAACAAGGGTTAATTCGCTAATTAATTACAATGAGCTAAATCTATTTTTGGGGTTTTTTGAAAGATTGGTAACAAATCTAAAGTCTAAGATAACTAGGAGATTGACAAAACAAATTAACAAGGCAAATAAAGGAGATAAATCAAGAGTAAAGAAACTAAGGGATTAGGGGATTCACCAACAATCAATCCAAGAATCAAATCATTAAAAGGCTAAGGGGAAAGAAATGGGGGTTCACAAAGGGAAATCATGCACATTGGAACTCTAATTACTCTCTCGAGCTAATTAGAGGAGCTTAATTAGTCACTCATGACCTATTCTCATGGCATGAACAACTAATCTAGCCAAATCAAGAACAACATGATTAATCAAGCTTACCTAAACTAGAAAATACGTATTTTCATGGAAATCCTAGTCTAGCAACCAAACTTGGTCTATCCCTAACTTCATCTCTCGATCCTTCACTAGGGATTCCAAATATGTAAGTCAAGTGGTGATCAATCACCCAACAAACCAAATCAAGCAAGTTTAATCAACAAGTTTAACCCCAAATGTTAACCCCCTAATTTAGATTTAGGATCCAAAGAGTAAATGAAGGCTACATCCCTTCCCCTAGTAAGAAACTACTCACAAATCATGGAAATAAAGCAAACCAAAACTTGAAATAATTTCATCACCATAACCATGGAGGAAAGAGAAAAAGGGAAAAATAATCAACTAATAAAACCGAATCTAATCAAACAAAGCATGAACTAAACAAGATTAGAGAAAGAGGAAGTAAAATAAACAAGAAATTACCAACTTTTAATCTTGCATAAATCTGAAAATGGAGTTCAAAAGGTTCAAACCTCAACTTTTTCTCTCGTAGGGTTCTAAAACTTCAATGCTAAAACACAAAATAAATCTCTCTAATTAGAATGTAAATTATAGCTTAACCTAAAATGAGAGGAGTTTGCCTTATATGGTCCAAACATAAACTAAACACAATTGCAATAAAACCCTCATACACAAAAGGGATTAAGAAAAGAACGTTTCTGGAAACCCAGCAACACGAGCAGGTGACCCGACCTGGGCGGGTCGTTTCAGCAGCAATAATTGGGTTTGCTCCGAAATCCGGGCGGGTCAATCCACTCGAGCCCTCGGGTCAGGTCTGACCCCGACAGGTTGGATGACCCAGGCCCTCGAGTCAGCCCTTGATCCTATTCTTTTCCTCCTTTGAGCTCCTTGATGCTTCTTTCTTCGATCCTTTGGCCTCGGGTTTGTGCAAATGCCCTCCAATCATGCTCGTGTATGTCCTGAAAACAAACCAAACTCCCGTAGAAAATGTACAAAGGAGGAATATTGCACCATTTAAAGGAAATAGAAGCAAATTAGCCTAAACTAACCTAAAAGCTACCATAAAATCAACTAAGCTAATCAAAAGGCAAGTAAATAAACCAAACATCAAAACCTTATTGGCGTTGCCCTCATACAATAATATACTTCTTTCTTTTCATATTAATTGAAACACTTTCTTTTTCAGGTTGTATTCAAATAAATTGACACATTACTTTAATTGGTAATGGTTTCCCTCTATTTCTCTACTCGATGAGTCCATCTTTTTATTTCTCTCTCTCTTTTTTTTTTACATATGTTGCTTAATACTTGTGTCTTCCTTTCATCTTTCAACTAATATTAAACACGGAAAGTAATAAGCAGAAATCATGGCTCTTCCTCATTCTTCATTCCTTTGTCATTTATGGGACCATGAGAGTCTAGTAACTTAAAGAGAAAAGTAAATACCATCAAATCTAAATGGCCGAAATTGAGTTGCGGTAACCAGGGCCGTTTTTTAGATTCTTGTGGCCCTGTTCTGATAACAAAATGAGGCCCCTATTATAAGTAGAAGTGTAATTTGGGAAACTTTGGGAAAGAGGTATCATTAATAGGTGAGAGAAAGAAAAAGGAGTATTCCTTGTAATTGAGATATTTTTCCAGGGCTTAACCTCGATATTAGGCCCCTAAAAAATGTGGCCCTGTGCTGTAGACCTTTATGCACATGCTAAAATCCGGCCCTGGCGGTAACTGAGTATTAGCTTTAGGGAAGACTATAAGTGAAGGGTCAGCCCACGCTTGATACCCCACTAATATTAAGATAGCAAAAGACTTCACATCAACACATAGTTGTATATTGTAAGTTGCAAGTTGTAAGTTGTACTACAAACTAGACATATATACTATGACTATCATTAATGCAGATTATTGTTAACGGCATTCTTAACCAAATAAGAATCCCATAATTGCTTGAGACTGAAATTTGAACAGCCGACAAATTTTTTTTTTTTTTACCACGGGAAAATTTGCATTAATTAAAAACTGGACTACAACCTAAGGCTAATACAAGCAAACAAAAACAACCAAACTGTAACAAGTGCTGTATTAGCTCGTACATACGATATGAAAAACAACTAACTATTACGTGTCCAGTCCAAAAGCAGCTTGTCTTGAGCAACGACGGGTGAGGATTGGGTGATATGTCTTGATGAAAAAGACCTGATATGAGAGGGAATATGTTGTGATACGAAACTCTGACGATCTTCAAAGAGAGACTGCCGCACTACAGCTAGTAGACCCACTGTCCACTAGGCACTAAATCCCAAGGTTCTTGAAAAGAAACATCCTCCTGGGATTCTACTGATTCAACGAACAATGAAGCCACGTCCTTTTTATGACCCTGCTTCGAGGGTACCTGGAGTTTAGTCTCATTGGACTGAAACTCGAAAGATGTGGAGGTCGAAACTTGCTCCAAATCAAATTGGAGGGCCTCCCACAAGATGCATTTTTTAGGTGTGATGACACCTGAAGCCATCACGAGAAATTGGGGAGAGTTAGATTGATGAACTTCGCCCCACTTATGGATCTGAAGATCCAACCTCACAATCTCAAATCTTGAAATACGACGCACAACAGATCTGAAATGATAACCTCCTCTCATCTTGACCAACAATCGAATTTCTGAAGCGACAAAAACCTCACGGCCAACTCCAGGATCATTGGCTCTATTCAACCGGTTTCCTAGATCTTCCTTTGTCATATGAAACCAAGAACCTGACACTGCCCACCGATCACTTCTAACAAACACCCAAGCACATTCAGACACAAAAAGGCAAGGGTTATTGGATCTGGAAGATACTGAATTAAAATTGAAATATGAAACGAACATCAAACAACCTAAAAATGCGAGTACGACTTTCATACTAGTACTCGGCCAAGACGGAAACCAGGGATGGGGAAGGGGAACTTGACCAAACAGAGGAGAGGGGGAGGGAAACGACCCAAACAGGGGAGAGGGGGAGGGAAGTCGACCTAGACGAGAGGAGGGGAACGACCGAAACAGGGGGGAGGGGATGGGGACTCGACCAAGACAGGGGAGGGGGACACAGGACACGACGCGATGACCAGGACAACAACAGGGGACTCGACGGATGACCAGAACAACAACAACAACAGGGACGGGAGAAGGGAAGGGGAAAAGGGAGGGGGACACACGCAGCAGGGGGGAGGCTGACGAACTAACGGATGCGGGGGAGGGAGTGGCCGACGAGCGAACAGGGGAGGGAGGGAAAACCAAAAAAAGCGACGAAGAAGGAGAACCAAGCGACGACGAAGGAAAACTATGGGACGACGAACAAAAACTACGACGACGAAGGGGGGAGCAGGCTCGTCAGCAACCATGCGGCCACCGGCGAGCCTGCGACGGGTGGGTTGGGAAGTCTCAGGGTTCTGTTTTGGGGGTGGGGAGGTAGAGAGAATTTTAGGGTTTCTAGTTTCTTAGAGTAATAGCCGACAAATTATCCCCAATAGAATGACATGTTATGTAATATGTTTTGCACAAAGACTTCTTTTCTTTTATCAAGCTCTAATATCTCAAACAGCTTTACTTAGTCTGAAATATTTTAGATGAGTAAGCATTATAACTCAATAGCCATTCATAAAATTCATTGAGATGTTAAATGCCTTTAACACACAGATTTTTGCATATCCCTAGCTATATTATGTAAATCCTATTGACTATTTCTCTAAGCAATTTCAAACAATAAGAACAAAAAAAAGCAAGAAAGTGCAATAAAATACACCAAAGAAAATTCACGTGAGTTTCTTTGAACAGGGAGAAAACCACAAATTCCACATTAGGAATCAAAGATGTCAAGAATGGTGATATGAGATCTTAAATAAAGATCTCTCTTAAATATTTCTCTCTCTCTATTATGATTTATGGGAATAATAAGCCTAACAAAATGAGTCTAAGATATATTTATATAAGGGCATAAAAAAATCAGAAAGAAATAAGGAAATGGCGCGAGAAAAGGTTTGCCCACCATGGCTATAACTTGCCCTTCCGGACACCTTTCCAGAACTTAACAGTAGCTCGACAAAGTACGAAGATTGGCCAGTAATAGAACATGCGCTAGTAGGGCAAGGACGAGAGCTTTGGCTTTAAAGAATGGGCATACATACACAAACTATAATGTTATTTAATTTAAAAGCATAAAATAGTACAAATCGCATTTTTCAGGTTTCACCCACTCATCAAAATTTAAATTTTGAATCCTCCCTAGTGAAGTCGTCAAATTTTAGGCTTTTTTTTTAATTGCCTAAGAAGGATGAGCGTGGATTTGATTACCTCATTGTAAAGGTTTTTAATCTTGAAATATTCATTTTGAAAAAGAAGTCACCAACAAGTCTTTAAAGGAAGACTCATAAACCTAATTGGATATTTGGAAAACCATACGGACATCTTAGGGACTTATCCAATGTAGATTTTCTCGTCGTGGCTTCATAGTTGGTCAATGGACTAAAGATTGAGTTCGGCGGTGACCGGGTGAGGATACGAATATGATTAATAATCAAATTCACCCATTGTTTAATGCGATTCATGTCTAGTTTTATGCAATTAAATAATCAAACAATATGTTTAAGCATTCTAAAAGTTAATCTATTTTAGTTTATTAAACAAGCAAAAGACTGATTTTTGTGATATGTTCATTAATCAAATTACTAGGTACCTAATCCCATTATCCAAATTATCTTATTTATTAGGCATGAGAACACTTATTTAGGCCTTTGCTTAGCAAAAATAAACATATTAACGGTGATGAAAGCATTTTAAACACATAGGCATGCATATGAATAATATTATATATAGAAATATTTATAAAAAGAAAGATTGAAGGTTAGAATATACAAGAATCATGAATTTCTTAAGGATCTACGTCATGAAAAACTTGTTAGTAACTTCAAAGAATTTAAATGTGAATTCAAAGATTATGACTCTAGGAGTATACTTTTGTCGAATGGGTCTTGAATAACGATCCGTAGGAGGAGCAAGCAATCTTGAAGCTTGGATTGAATGAAGATTAAAGGTTGTGTGTGACGTATTTGAAGTGATATATCTGAAGTGTATAGAGAGTAAAGTCGTATCCTAAGACCAAATGGAACGAGGTCTATTTATAGGGAAAATCAGAAAAACGAGATAAGATGTAAGAAATAGGGTTCTTAAGAATTCAAGTACTAAAGAAGGATAGGTTGGGGAAGATTTTCCCAAGAATGAGGTCCAGCATGTTCTTGAGCACAACATACATACATCGGCATCAATACCCAGTGCAATGCATGTGGTTCAATGATAAAGTTTTGTAGGTTTGACTTCATTTTTGTAGTGAGTACGGAATAGGTCCTTTTTGGGCGACATTTGCAAGAGTGATATCCATTGTCCTCCACGGTTGGGAGGTATTTTATTGTAGACATTTTGTTGGAAAAAAGGAATTTTTAGTGAAATTATAATGTCAAGATTATTCAACAAGATCAAATCTCATAGTCAAAGCACAATTACAACTTAAACCCAACAAGTTTGAATATCACAATTGCAATTATAACATAAACACGACAACAAATACACACCTAATCTACAACCAATTCAGAAAGAATCCACAAATAAACCACTAAAATAACAATGTACAACCAAACTTAGCTTATCACCTAGCCAGTACCACAAGTAAGGGGAGCAACAACAATGGGGGAAAATTAACTATGTAGTATGAAAAACTAAGGGAAAGAAGAGATGAAAAAGGGTTAATAAGGAAATCTCTTGAATTCTTACAAATCAAAGCTCTTAAGCCCAAAAGTTGATGATTTTTCCACCCTTGAATCTTCCTTGAGTGTTGATGGAGGAGAAAGAAAATTGGGGTCAGGATTTGTGAAATGTGGAGAATTTGTGAGTGAAATGGTGAAATTTGTTGGAGTTTTTGTAGAAAAGATGGAGATGATGGTGATTTTGTAGTTTAAATAAATGAGTGGATTTGGTGAATTCTTTTGAGGATACTCATTTCAAATGTTAGTTTGTGTGTTTTCCTTTCTCTTCCTCCTTTTTTATCATTTTGTTCAAGCATTGAGGACAATACTTCATTCTAGTTCAGGAGAGTAGTTATTCGCTAGCTTTTGGGAGGTATTTTTATATTTTTTTCCTTATTTTTCACTTATTTATGAAAATATTTCAATATCCAAAAATATTTTGTTTCTTTTCTTTTTTTCCTTAAGAATAATGAGTTTTTTTATAAAAAAAAGATTTTAAAGTTTCGAATAAAAACATTAAAATCGGTTTCCCGCCCAAGGAAGATGTTATTTGATAGGCCTATGTATATCGAATCAAAAGTAGGTTTAGGTAATATACATAGTTCCTGTACCCGATATATTTTAAACATAAAGTGAATGATTAAAGCCCCCGTTTTTCTATCTTCCTAAATATTTAAAGGGCCCACCATTTATGTATTCCTCATTTCTCCCATTCCCTTACCTTCTTCCTCTTTCCTCCCTTCCCTCTGTATTCCCTTCCATCTAAGGACCATTAACCTCCTTCCCACTAGTCACCTGAGATTAATCACTCATTGGAGATCAGATTAGGCGACGGATTTAACAAAAAAAAAAAAAAAATATAGTCATCCGACGCCTTATAGACGCCCCACCATAGGCTCCGACATCCATGATATGCATATGCACCTACGGGCGGGCGTCTATAAATATATAATAGGTGAGGCGCCTATCAAGGACGCATGACGGCATGAGCCTATGGGAGTTGCGCCTGATTAAAAGAATTTCGACTCATTCTGGTATGTTCCACCATTTTATGTCGATTGTTTATGATATTTTTTTTATTCCAAACCTTGAATGTCCATGAAACGTTGGAAGAAAAGAGAGAAGATTGAATTTTTTGTCTAAGTTTTTTTTGCCCTAATATCAAACTTTTATTTTTCTTTAATGGAATGTGGTCTTTCTTTTCCGGCAAAGTTTTCAAGATTTCAGACAGGGTGGTCAGTGCCGACAAACTTATGTGGCCGAAGTTGGGTGGAAACACTATCAATGGTGGAGAAAAATAAGTGAAGATTAGAGGGAAAGGGAGGATTGAGAGAGTGAATGAGAGGAAATGGGTATGGGGGTGTATAAAAGTACAAAATACAGGAAGATCCTCAAAAAATTTAGGGTTGTGAATAGCAAATTAGCAATACCCAAAAGAAACTTAGGAATCTAATTGTTGCTTTACATATCCTATATTCCTATTGTTACTCTATGACGATGGTCTTTTTTGGGGTGGGGGTTGTTTGCAAATTGCAAGCATATGTTGTGCAATGTTAATTTATGCATATCGTATGATGATGGAATGATTGAAATGGTATCCCGTTTCGCCTAGAAATTAGTCAAAAGAGTTAAGTGTGTTTAGAGAGGTTAAAATCCCGAGTTGGAGTATAATCCCGAGTCTTGTTGCTTGAAGTCCTGCAAAACAAGGAAAACTAGCCCGGGAGTGTTCCTGGGCAAGCCCCTCCGACGCTCAAGTCAGTTGAGATTGAGGTAGAGAGAGAAAGTGAATAGTTCTAGAGAGAGATGCTCTGGTTTTGTTAGGTGAGAATTCAATACATGCTCATTGATTGGGCTTGCTGCTTTTATATGTTGGGGATTTGCCGGACAGAAACCCTATTGGGGGCATCCATGTTTGTAGGAAAGTGGTCTCCCTTTTATGGAAAAGTTGTTTCCTGTCTAAAGGGCTGATGGTTCCCTTAGGGGCATACATATCAGATCTTTTAAGTGGGCTTGGTATCATACTGTTGGATCAAATCATGGGTCCAAAGAATTAGCCCCACGCCAAATGATCGTACTAGGAACTGACTTTTTAGTGCGGTTGATTGGCGGAAAAAAGGAGTTGCGTTTTTGTTGATGTTACTCAGACCATAACTTTTTGTCGGGTCATAGTGTAAAAAATCTCCGAGTGCGAGGATTACACAAGACAGGGAGGTTTTGAGGGGGGAGATTTCGTGAATTCCCGAGTCCCCGGTAAATCCCGAGTCAAGATGGACCCCTAGTATGGGGGACTTTGGTTCCCGAGGTGAGGTGGGGGGCCATAATGCTGGCTTCCTAGCGATCCCGAGATGACGCCCAGTGCGTGGCACCCAGCCACCCCGGGGGGGATTTCCGAGGCGATGTATTGGGTTCCGAGCGATGGGGGTCCTTGGGGTTTCATCCCAAGCCATCCCGAGATGATGCGCTAGTGTTGAGCCTCTGTTAATCCCGAGAGGGGGGGGGGAACCCTGCTTCCCCGAGGTGGCGCATCGGGCCATGAGTGAGGGGGATCCTGGAGCTAACTCCCAAGCCGTCCCGAGGGGAAGTTTTTTGGAGTTTGGTCTCAAACGATCCCGAGGGAGGGAGGTACCCTGCTCCCCTATATTGACTTGTTGGGCCCCGAGTGATGGGGCCTCCCTTAGCTGAGCCCCCTGCAAGGCCGAGGTAGGTATGCGCCAACTCGGGGGCTAATGAGCCCTCCCATGGGAACCCCGAGTTGGTCATGGAGGTACTTAGCCATTCTTTGGCTAAGAACTGAGCCCTCTGGCAAGTATGAGAAGTATACTTAGCCGTTTTGAGGTGAGCTAGGTTTTAGTCAACCTTCCTGATGTTTGACCATGGGTCGTTGACCATTGACCGTTTGGGAATGGGATATTTGACCATTGACCCCTTTGAGAGGTATTGGGCCTTCAATTTGGGGGTGTTTCTTCTATGGGCTTTATTGATTGAAAGCCTGGCTGCTGTAGGCCCACCAAGGGTGGTGCAGATGTCGTGGCGCGCGTTCGAAGATGGAGTTATTTAGAAGGGGAGAGAGTTATTTTCCGTACATTTCAATCATTTGTGAAGTTTCTCTCTCTCTCCTCTTTATCTCTCTAGAATTGCTTAGACAAATCCACCGCATCTGCGCCTGACCGAGTTCGTTCGATCATTCGTGCTTGTGACCACCCCGAGTTCTTATAATCCCGCGAAGGTACGCTTTTCTTTGTTTACTTTCCTTACTGTTTTCTGTCGTGTATCGATCTTCCTAAAATGGACCCCGAGTCAGACCCTGAGTCGGAGATGAGTACCCCCGCCTCCTCTCCTTACAAGTTTTCTGAGGAGATACGCGGGGTGGATGGTTTTTTAGTTAGTACTCGGATACCCTGCCCGGAACCTTCGGTGGTACCCGAGGCGATCCCCCTGCCTAGCCCTTCAGATTCTTTGTCGGAAGAAGACGAGGGTGTAATCTCGGATTCCCAGGTCCTTGGGATGTGTCGATTGCGCACATGCCATGTGTTAGGAGTTACTTAGATAGATATATTTCTGGTGGTGTAGTGATGGTGTCTGAGAGAGTGGGAGAGGAGGACGAGGGCCCTAGGACTTCAGGTCAATACTTCCCTCCTCTGGATCCCGAGGGGGGCCCTCATACTTACTACCCCGACCCCATATTCATGAGTTTCATGTCGAGAAGCTTCAAGCATGTTAGGACCAAGTTTTGGATCTGCGATCCATTCTTTGTTGTTCGGGCGAAGCATACCGAGACGGTTATGACGCCCTGTGGGATGTGTGTCGGTTTATCACCAAAGTATGCGAGATGGGCCTCAGGTTTCCATTGCACCCATTCATCCGAGATCTCCTCAATGCTTACTAGTTGACCCTCACAAACCTTCTTCCCAACAGTTGGCTCTCGATAAATGGATTCGTGGTTATCTGCGAATCCCTTGGGGTTACTCCGAGCTTGCGTTTGTGGCGCAACATGTTCACTTTAATGTTGGGTCCTCGCGGATAAGCATGGCCCCGGGTGGTTCCGCTTCCAGTGTCGGGCTGGTTATAAGGTTGTTCGTGATGCTCCCTCGAACCAAAAAGGCTTTAGACGGAACTTTTTTCATATATATAATAGTGATGATTGGGGGATCCCCATCCTTCCTTCTGAAGGGGGCCCTCGCTTTGGCATGAATCAGACGGTTCCCGAGATGTCTCGGCAGGAGGCGATTGTGGGAATATATTTTTCCACCACCCCCAAGACTCAGACCGGCGCTCTTTCCTACGTCCCTAAGAATTGGCTCCTCTCCCGCCACGAGATACGAAACGAAATGTTCCTCTCGGCCGCGGGCTTGAGCCACAGTTGTGATAAGGGTAATTCCGCCTTTGCTTATTGTAGATTAATTTTTATGCTAAGTGTTTGACGTTTCCTTTGTTTCGCTTGTTGTCGACATCGATTAGATCCCGAAATGGCTGAGTGGTTCATTGACCATGCTGAATTGGCCCTGAAGCTAATGGACGAGCTGGATGGGGAGACGATATCTATCCCTCCTCCACCTAAGGTAAACGTTACTTATTATTTTCTTCTTTATTTACTGGGTATGGTGGCCACTTTTTAAGTGTTCTGATCCCGATAGGACACGGATCCTAAGAGGCCCAAGAAGCCTTCAGTCCGGTCTCGTAGGCTGAAGGGAGATACCGAGAAGGCTCAAGCTGCAGAGACGCTGGCCAAATCCAAGGTGTCTGATAAGGCCTTGTCGGGTTTGTCCACCGGCTCCAAGCGCAAGTCGGGGGAAGTTGAGTCTTTCTTGGATGTGATCGACGTAGAGGAGCCCTAGACTAAGAAGATTCGGGATGACCAAATTGGGGCTGGCGCGCCTTTCACCGACATCACGCCTACCCAGAAACTCGCCCGAGTGCGTCATCGTCGACCCAGGACCCCTTCGCTCCTTCCAGCGATTTCTTAATTCCATTCAGTACCACTTTGTTGGCGGCCTCAGCTTGGCCATTTTTCTGGGGCCGGGAGACTGCTGAGAACCTAGTTTGAATCCCGAACCTGGAACAATAATCACGGGTTGGCCCGATGTTGAATTGTCTCCCGTTGTCCGATATGAGGGTTCTTGGGATCCTGAAGCGGGTGATGATGTTCCTCCAGATGAAATTTTGCACTTGCTTGTCTGTTATTGAAGCTAGTGGTTCAGCCTCGACCCATTTGGTAAAGTAGTCAATGGCCACCAAGAGGAACCTTCTCTGCCCCGAGGCTGCCGGAAAGGGTCCTATCAAATCCATCCCCCATTTGTCAAATGGTAACACCGCTTGTATAGTTGTTAGGGGGTTGGTCGGGGCCCGAGGGATGTCTCCATGGAGCCGGGTATGGGACATTTCTTCACTAAGTCCCTTGCGTCGAATTTCAATGTCTGGCCAAGAGTACCCGGCTCTCGAGCTTTCCCGACAATGGTGCTTGCCCCTTGATGGGCTGCTGCATGCGCCCTCATGGATTTCCCGAAGGATGTAGTTGCCCTCAAACGGTGTAACGCACTTCAATAGTGGATGCGTATAGGACTTTTTGTAGAGGATCCCTTCATGCCAAACAAACCAAGCTGACTTTTTCTTTAAAGCTTCAACCTCCTTCTCTCCCGAGGGCAACACGCCATCTCTGAGGAAACTTATAACTTCCTCCATCCATGTATCGGTTTTGTTCAGGGTGTGGACCTGGAGTGAGTTAATACTTGGTTGATTTAGGACTTCCCAGATGATGGTTCGAGGGGTCGGCCCTCCGCCGAACTTCGCCATGCGGGCCAAGGCGTCGGCTTCTGGTTCTCCGACCTCGGGAGGTGTTGTATTCCGAATGAGGACAACTTCTTGATGAGCTCCCGGGGTTTTGTTGAGGTACATCCTCATGTTATCTTCCTTAACCTCATATTCTCCCCGAGACCCGCCCCCACTATGAGTTGTGAATCGACTTGGCCATAACTGCCTGTGCTCCTGAGTTAATGCGGATTTGGAGGCCTAGGATTAGAGCTTCGTATTCAGCCTCGTTGTTTGAGGCCAGGAAGTCGAACTTCACAGCGTACTCCATTTTATCCCCGACTGAGGGAATGATCACAAGCCCGGCTCCGCTGCCTGCTTTGGAAGCCGAACCATCCACTTGTAGCTCCCACGACTCCCTTTTTTCTAGGTCAAGGGGTCGGGAGCTGCATTCACTAATGAAATCCGCCAATGCTTGTGCCTTGATAGCCTTTCGCTGCTCATATTCCAACCCGAAGTCCGCCAATTGGTCGGCCCACTCGGTCATCCGAGTCGAATGATTCCTGCTTTCAATTACTTTCCTAATGGGTTGTCCGGTTAGGACCTTAATGCGGTGCGCCTGGGAGTATGGCTTCAACTTCCTACTCGCCATTACCAGCGTAAAAACCATCTTCTCAATCTGGCTGTACCGTGCTTCTGCTCCTCTATAAGCGTGGCTGATGAAGTATACTGGATGTTGAGTTCCCTCTCTTTCAGCCACGAGTACCGCACTGAGAGCGTGTTATGATACCGAGAGGTATATATAGAGAGCTTCTCCCGGCAAGGGTGATATGAGTTTGGGCAACGTTGCTAGGTGTTGTTTCAGATGCTGGAATGCCTGTTCAGCCTCGTCGTCCCAATCAAACTCCTTCCTTTTGAGTGCTCTGAAGAATAGCAAGCTCTTGTCAGCCGAGCGGGACAAGAAGCGGCCCAGCACTGCTAGGCACCCTGTTAGCCTTTGAACTTCTCTCACATTCCTCGGTGAAGACATGTTTAGCATTGCGTTGATCTTGTCGGGGTTAGCCTCAATTCCTCTTTCATCTACCAAGAACCCGAGGCATTTCCCCCCTCTAAACCCGAACACACACTTCTTGGGATTTAACTTCATGCCATGGCGTCGTAGGGTGTTCAGCGTTTCCGCTAAATCCTCGACGTGATCTACTGCCTTTTTACTTTTGACGATCATATCGTCTACGTACACCTCAATGTTCCTCCCGAGTTGCTCCTCAAAGACTTTGTTGATCGTTTGTTGATAAGTAGCCCCTGCGTTCTTTAGCCCGAAGGGCATCATCCTATAGCAGTATACGCCTTGGGCTGCAACGAATGCTGTATGTATTCGACCCTTTTCCGCCATCGGGATCTGGTGGTATCCCGCGTTGGCATCCATGAAGCTGAGCAACTCGTGACCAGCCGTGAATCGACCAGCCTATCAATCTTAGGTTGAGGATAATTGTCCTTAGGGCATGCCTTGTTCAAGTCAGTGAAGTCGATGCACATGCGCCAAGCTCCATTAGCCTTTTAACCAGAACAACATTGGCCAACCACTCTGTGTATTGGCATTCTTCGATGATGCCCGCCTCTAACATTTTTTTAACCTCTTCGGCTTCTGCTGCGTTTCTTTCGGGTCCTTGATATCTGAGCTTCTGCTTGATGGGGCGGAATCCCTCTTTGATGTTCAGCTCATGGGATGCGAATTTGGGATCCAGCCCCTGCATGTCAGAGGCGGAGTAAGCGAAAACGTCTTTGTATTCTCGCAAGGTGTTGACGAGTTTTTCCCTAATCTCGGGGCTGAGGTTTTTGCCGATCCTTACTTTGTGCCCGAGATCTTCATCAAGCATTATCTCTTCATCCTCCTCGACCTGTTGGGGTCGTTCATATAGCTTTGGATTTTCAGATAGGTAGACCCCGAGACCAGTAGGGGTCTCCGCGGGGTCTTCCCTCTTTCTCTTCCTTGGTCTTTCTTCCGAGGTTGTTGTTTTAAAACTGTTTGTGTAACACTCCCAGGCTGTCTGCTGATCTCCGTAGATCTTCCCGACTTGGCCTTCGCCTGTTTCATATTGCAAGAGTAGCTGGTATACCGAGATGGCTGCCTTTATCTTGTTCATGGTGGGCCTGCCCATGATAGCGTTATAAGGAAGTGGGGTGTCGACCACCAGGAAGTCGACTGGTAGGCTTCTTCCCTTACCCCTTTCCCCGAGTCTCACAGCCAATTTTACGAACCCGAGGGGGTACACGGATCCTCCCCCGAAGCCTATCAGCGGCTGACTGGTCGGGGTTACATCCTGCTCGGTATATTTCAGCTTCTGTAAACTTTCTAGCGTGATGATATCCACTGATGAGCAGCTGTCGACCAATATCCTATTGACCCTTGAGTTGGCAATTTTCATCTCCATGACGAGGGGGTCGTCGTGGGGGGTGTGAATGTGCAGGTCAGGCTCCCCAAACGTCATGACGGGACATCCCGTCCTTGAGGGCTCAATTCCTAGGGCATGCTGCTTCATCGCTTGGAGGTGGGCCTTGCGCGCTCAGCTGGTGAGGCCTCCCGAGGCATGTCCTCCTGCTATCACCCCGACATACCCATCGGTGTTGTCGCTGTCATTTTTTGCTTCTTTCTCTTTGCCTTTCTCTTCCCGAGAGTGCTTGATGTATCTGTTCAACTTTCCTTGATCAGCCAAGTGATCCAAGGCCTTCTTTAATTCCCGACAGTCCTTAGTGGTGTGCCCGCACTCTCGGTGGTACTCGCACCACAGTCGTTGATCCCTTCTCTCCTTTGAGGTCCTTATGGGGGGAGGGATATGCAATACCGACTTGTGCTTCAGATCTAGGTAGATCTCGCGTCGGTTTCAGTTAAAGCGGGGGTCGTTCCCATTGTCTGTAGTTCTCGGGAGGAGTTGTTGGCTGTTTTTATTGCTTTTGTTGGATTCCCGTTAAGGGGTTGTTTCCTTCATTTTCTTTGACTTCTCCACAATAGGCTTGCAGATGTCCGAGGCTTGAATGAATTTTTGGGCCCGACTCATGGCCTTAGTGAATGTGGTGACTTCATTCTCCGCCAAGGACCATCTCGAACTTGCCGGCCGGAGTCCCGACATCAAGGCGGTGAAGGCTACCCCGTCTTGGAGATCTGAGATCTTTAGGGATTCTTCATTGAACCGCTTGATGTAGTCTGCGAGACTTTGGTGCTCTTGCTGTTTGATTGACATTAAGTGTATGCTAGTCTTTTTGTGCCGGCACCCGGCGATGAAAGGTTGGTGGAATAATGCTTCTAATACTGAAAAGTTCGTGATAATACCCGGGGAAAGCCCCGAGAACCAGCTGAGTGCTAAGCCCTTCAGGGTCGTCGGGAAGTAACGACACCAAGCGGCCTCGCACCCGGTCTGCACACTCATTTGGGCCTTGTAGGCCGCCATGTGATCGTCAGGATCGCTGTTTCCCGAGTATTGCTCGATCAATGGAACTTTGACCTTGCTTGGGTTAGGGACTTCCATGATCTCCCGACTGAAGGGTGTCATGAAGTTCAGTACTCCTCTGTTGACCAAGACGGGACTTTTGTTTCGTGGGGGTCCCGAGTCTCCTTCCCCTTCCGTCCAGGTCTGCTTGGACCCGAGGGAGGATCCTTCCCACCCCCGTCGTGGAGTCCTGGATTGAGCTTGCTCCTCTTGGCGAGTCTTCTCCTGATTGGCTCTCCTCTTGTGATTAAGTGAGTTCCGAGCGTCTTGCTCCATCCAACGCCTACGATTCTCTTCAATGATCCGCCGAGCATTTGAGTTTGGTGTCCTATGGGAGTTGGCCTGTCGGGACCTTTCTCCTCCCACTCGTTGCCCGTCCCGGTTAAGGACTTGAGTGTTTGGATCACCCCTGGGTCGTGGCTCTCCTTGGGTCAACTCTCGGGGTATCCCCTGGTTGAGTTAGGGGATTCCCGCTATGAGTTCCTGCAAGCTGCGTTGCATGTTTGCATTCAATTGCTGTGCTATCCTTTCTAGGTCCACCATGGTGATGGGAGGCGGGTCAGGTTGGTATTCTTCCCGGGGAACATTGTGCTCCTCGTTACGAGGAGTAGATCCCTCATCATCGATGGCAAGCAACTTGACTAGCACATTGGGTTGCGGGGACTGAATCGGGGTTGGTTGATGCGGATGTGAAGCTTGGGTGGTTTTCCTTCGGGGTGCCATGTTACTCTCGGTACGTAGCTTTGAGATGTAGTGTCACCACAGACGGCGTCAAACTGTTTCTGCCTAGAAATTAGTCAAAAGAGATAAGTGCGTTTAGAGAGGTTAAAATCCCAAGTTGGAGTATAATCCCGAGTCTTGTCGCTTGAAGTCCTGCAAAACAAGGGAAACTAGCCCGGGGGTGTTCCCGGGAAAGCCCCTCCGACGCTCAAGTCAGTTGAGATTGAGGTAGAGAGAGAAAGTGAATAGTTCTAGAGAGAGATGCTCTGGTTTTGTTAGGTGAGAATTCAATACCTGCTCATTGATTGGGCTTGCTGCTTTTATAATGTTGGGGATTTTCCAGACAGAAAACCCTATTGGGGGGCATCCATGTCTGTAGGAAAGTGGTCTCCCTTTTATGAAAAAGTTGTTTCCTGTCTAAAGGGCTGATGGGCCCCTTGGGGGCATACAGATCAGGTCTTTTAAGTGGGCTTGGTATCATACTGTTGGATTAAATCATGGGTCCAAACAATATCAATAATAGAAAAGCAAGTTGGCTGCCTTGGGTTGAGGTCCCTGATCTAGAACCTTTCGTAAGTCAAAAGTTTCAATTAAATTTCTGTCGGTTTGGGTGTTTGAAACACCATGCCCATTGTTTATCGCAAGACCAAGAACCTGATTGCACTAGTAGGGAAAATGTCTAGGATTGCCAACCCTTTTAGACACATTAGAATAAAATATTGATATGTATGTAATAAATTGATGGGAGAAGCGAAATAAAAATAATGTTTTAACGTATTCCTAATCAATGAAAATTCAATAATAGGAGGGTTGACAACCTTTAGGGTCACTCAATCACTCATCCACTAGTAATCACACTGTTATCTGGTAGGTTCCCTCTAGGGTTTCTCCTTGAGAGGGTTTTTTTTCTCTCTCTAGGGTTTCTCTTTGGGAGGGTTTTTTCCTAGCCTCTATCGCTAGGTTTTTTTTTGAAGGTTTTTCCTTCATTCTTTACCCTTCTTTCTCTTTCTCTTTCATCTCTTTTCTTATTGGCCTTAATTGTGAATCTTTGTAGGGGCTTCCACTGTTATTCGTACCGGTGATAAGCCCCAAAAACTCCTTTAATTGCTTCCAGTAAGTATATCTCATCGTTAAGATGGTATTTATTTAGTGTGTTCAATTTCTTTTTTTATTCGTCTGATGAAGGAGGAAGATCTAACAATCTCTATTCTCTATAAGAATCTAGAAGACCACGAAAATATTTTCACCCAAGCGACTATGCATCAACGAAGTTAAAGCCGAATCGGAGCGAACTCACGCAGTTGTATTGGTTCGTATGAAGTTTTATATTAAGGCTATTTTTAATCAAATCTGCGATGTATCTAGTTCTAAGATGTTATATACTCCCTCTTAGTTTACCCGTATTCCTTTTTGGGATGTCCCTTATTAGTTTACCCATTTCTTTTGTTTCTATTTTTGGGATGAGACCACTAACTTTCCATCACACATACATTCAACTTTAATATAAAATAATAGTTTCTGTTTCTTTCTATGTCCCACAACATTATTTCTCCTAAAACTTTGTGCAAAAGAAACGAGTAAACTAATAAAAACCAGCGGGAGTACTTGTGTTGGAATTTTCGATTTTTCAGGAATTGATTGTAAGTGCCGTTTGGCTATCCCTCGTGAATGAAATCCTTTTTCTTCATGTAAAAAAAAAAATCACACTGTTCTTTGAAGATCGGGAAAAACGGTTAGACACATAAGTAATTAAATGAAAAGTAAAGTTATCAAAAATAGATAATAAGTTAAATAATTACAAAAAATGCTCAAAAATTATAAAAAATACGAAGTTAAAGGTTTAGTGGCCAGACTATAGCCAGACTATAAAAAAAAGGAAGTTAAGAAGTTAAAGGTTTAGTGGCTAGACTATAGCCAGACTATAAAAAAAAGGAAGTTAACTTGTTTAAAAAAAAAAAAAAAAGAAGTTAAATGTGTAGGGTTTTGATGCTATTAGCGGAATTGCAACAAACAATTTTCTAACATTAAACAACATGACTTTTGCATAGATTAATATGAACTAACAAGTAATTCCTTTGAAGTATGAATTCCACTAGATCTTCGTCTGCTTTTCAACCAAGAACGAAGATTCAAGTCCTCAAATATGATCCCTTTACACAGTTTACGCAAGCAACGAGAACTCACACTTGTATTTGCTTGAATAATGGAGGAAGAAGCAAACTTCCCTCTCTCTTTCTCGTGTTAGGTGTTATCCAGAGATGGTAAGGACTAGATTAGTTTCCTTAAACACAATCACCTACCATATATAACAACTAGCCTTATATGCGTCCGATGCGTGCGTTAATTTCAAAAACTTGTTATTCTATGATATACTTCATCCGTATTATAGTTATGATTACACTTAAAATGTGAAAGATTAATAGTTAGATGAATTTAGATATATTAATTCGCTAATGTAAAAACTAACAAAGGTTGTGAGTGATTTTTAATATTATTTTTTTGTGAACGAAGTTTGAACAAAAAGAATAGACATAATGATTTGGTTTGACTAAATTAAAGAGTATCAAAGTTAATGAGTCTTTCAGACTTTTCAGGTGGATGTCATATATACCATCTTCTCTTATAAAAATAAGTCAATATATATTTTGTCCATTTAATTTTTTGATTGAAATATTTGATGCATATACCATTTTTAACTTGTTTAGAATAACAAGTTGAAATAAGAAAGGGTTCTTAAATTGTTTTCTTTTGTAATTTTTTTCATCCCATTAGATCATTAAAGGTAATTTAGTATGTTCAGAGGGGGGACACCATATTCCTCCCCCCTTCCCCTATACAATTAGATATACCAGGTGGATAACTAATCTAACCTAAGTGCCTGTTTTCCCCAGCTTATTTTCAGTTCAGTTCAGTTCAATTCAGTTCAGTTCAGTTTAGTTTCTAAAGTATTATCATTACTATTAATTAGTTATAATTTAATTCAGTTCAGTTCAGTTCATTTGTTTTATGCCGAAAAGAACATGCCCTTGATGTGTATGACCTTGTATGATTTAGAGTTAATTCATAGTAAGCCTAAATATATTTGGACCCACTAATCATAGTTGGTATCTAGTAGATTATTATTACCACCTAAAATATCAGAATTAGTTAATCTTTATAATTAATCTTATGCTACTAATAATAATGTCTAACTTAATCGAAGGAGAACACTATTAAAGTAATCTGGTTAGACTGTCTGACACAAGACTATATTTTTTAAAATTCTCCCTCATGTATATAACAATTTGATCGGTACCCTTGCAAATGCACAACTTTGACCATGATTATTTCTGTATCTATTAATAATTTTTTTAAGAGTTAATATGTTGGAAATATGTATTGAGATAATTGTAAAAACATTTTATATACTAATATTTGTTTCTATATATTTAAACAAAAAAAATATGATCAAAGTAAAACATATAAATAATATAGAAGTTAAATTGTTACATTTGTTGTGAAGTAGAGTGAGTGAAAAATACGAGTTGGTAGTGGTAATTTATTTTCACTATGTAGCAATATGCAAGTTCTAGAGTAGAGGTAATCAAATTAGCTCGATCCGCATTTTTTTCTGGGCTTGGGCATAATTTTTAGCCCGGTTTCAGGTCCGGCCCGACTCGATTTTTTTGGCTTTGGGACGGGTTTTGGGCAAGCCGAATATGATTTTTAGTCTAAATTTTGGCCCGACTTGATTTTGACCCGAAATAGCGGGCTTTGGGCACAAATATTTCCCCCGGCCCAACCAATTAACATTTTTTTAGGGATGGCCCGACCCGACCCGGCCCAGCCCAGCCCAGCCCATGATCGCTTCTATTCTAGAAAAAAATTAATTACATTTTTTATTGAAAGTGTAAACCAAAACAAACACCCAACTTTCCTCTTCGCATGTTTTAAGACATATGGCCCCACCCTTCAAACAAAAAAAAGAGTTCCAAATCAACCCGCAATTAGCGGCTCCACATACACTAACACTACCAACAAACTCCATGAGCAAAACCATGGGAAAAAAACTCAACCTGTTGCCCTCCAAAAAAGCTCATACCCAACACTAATCCTTGCAAAAAGAAGAGAAAGAAAATCCATCCCTTTCAAACATAAATAAACTACCCTTATATGACGCGATGCGTGCGTTAATTTTAACTCGTTATTCTATTATATAATTCATTCGGATCTGTAGTTATGATTACACTTGAAATATAAAGATTAATAGTTAGATAAATTTAGATATATATATATATATATATATATATATATATATATATATATATATATATATATATATATATATATATATATATATATATATATATATATATATATTAATTCGCTAATGGAAAAAAATAACAAAGGTTGTGAGTGATATTTAATATTAATTTTTAGTAAATGAGTTTTGAACAAAAAAATTAAAATAGACATAATGAGTTGGTTTGACTAAATTAAAGAGTATCAACGGTAGTGAGTATTTCAGATTATTCAGATGGATGTATACCACCTTCTCTTATATATAAAAAAAAGGCCAAGATATTGTGTCCATTGATTTTTTTGATTGAAATATTTGATGCATATACCATTTTTAACTTGTTTAACAAGATGAAATGAGAAAGAGTTGTTAGATTTTTTTTCCTTTGTAATTTTTTTTTATTCCATTAAATCATTAAGGGTAATTTAGTATTTTCAAAAGGGGACACCATCTTCCTCCCCTCTTCCCTTATATAATAGAGATTTATATTTATTCAAGCATCAAATGTGCCTTATTCTCTCTTCAAATTGAGAGGAACGATAAACTTATAAAGACACGGAAAACATATATGTGTCTTCTGAATATTTGATAGACATATTGATAATTCTGCTTCTGTGCTACCAAGTGATTCTACATTATGACTTCAAGGTTACGGGTTCAAATTTCACTAAGTGAGTGTCACTTGGAGGAGGATTCTCCTTACCATTCCTCCTCCTTCCAAGTGCTTAGGCCACTAGGTTAGACCCTGTCCGAGGGCAGCCCAAAAGTTATTCATCCTACAAAAAAAAATATTATGCTTACATGCTACGTTCCATCTCAAGCGAAAGTATCACCAAACCTTTCCTACTTCTACGAACATGTAATGCTACCAAAATGTTTTTGGGTGCTAACAATGCTTACCAAAATGTCATGCTATCAATGCATATCGTGACCAACTTTCTACAACATTTTCAATTCCACTGAAACATTTTGTACTACTAGAATCCTTACTAATAATTGTAACATTTTACATAAAAATAGAGCCGAAAAAACCTAGCCGCAAAACGCTCTCGACAAAACCCTTCCCCACGAAAAGGCCATGGGTTTCGCCGTCGGAGCAGCCTTGGTGCTCTGTCGGTGGCGTCGAGCTCCCCATGCCTTTCCGGTTTCTCCTTTTCGCATCCTAACCGTACACCACCATTTAAGGCCGGGGCAAAAACCCTAGACTTTTAGGTGTCGCACCGCCTCATTGGTTAGGCGCAACGATGGTCCAGCGTCAGGGGAGAGGTGGGTCACGCGACACGCCAAAGGCGTTACCAGCGGCGACCTTGATGGTAGTTGTAAGTTTTTGTTGAACTATGCGTTGAATCAATTATCTGACGCTAAGTTGTTGTGCTAACTAGTAGTGATGTTGATAAACAGGTGGAGCTGCAAGTCACTCAAGATGAGAGTGAATTAGAGCACCAAGGTGAGAAGGTCAACATGCTGCTACTGAAACCGATTTGGCATAATCTTCTAGTCACCAGTCAGCCTCGTCAGAAGCGCATCAACCTAGCATAGCCCTTAATAGAGCTAGAAGAGCTGGTGTCGTGACTCCAAGGAGGTATGATTTTGAAGATATGGTTGCTTATGCACTACAAGTTGCTGAAGAGGTGGAAACACATGAGCCATCCACCTACAAAGAAGCTATTTCAGGTAGTGAATCTGGTCAATGGCTCGCTGCAATGGAGATGAGATAGAGTCTCCGGATAGAAATCGGACGTGGAAGCTAGCCAAACGTTTAAGGAGAGAAATATTGTCACTTGCAAATGGGTCTTCAAGAAGAAGGAATAAATCTCACTTGCATTGGGGGCCAAGTATAAAACTCGGGTTGTTGCAAGAGGGCTCACGCAGAGGGAAGGGGTTGATTATAATGAGATTTTCTCACCAATGGTCAGACTCACTTCCATCAGGGTGCTACTAGCGATAGTGGCCCATCAGGATCTTGAACTTGAGCAACTAGATGTGAAAACAGCTTTCCTACATGGGGAGCTAAAATAGGAGATTTATATGACTCAACCAGATGGGTTCTAAGTTATGGGAAAAGAAGATTGTGTTTACAGATTGAAGAAGCCCTTGTATGGACTAAAGCGAGCTCCTAGACAAAGGGTACAAAAGGTTTGATAGCTACATGATTCAGTTAGGCTACAACATGAGTCTGTATGATTGTTGTGTGTATCATAGCAAGTTGGATGATGGATCGATGATTTATTCCTATATGTAGATGATATGCTCAAAGGTGCAAAGTCCAAGTCTGATATTCAGAAGTTGAAGGGTCTTCGCAGTGCTGAGTTTGAGATGAAGGATCTGGATGCTGCACAAAAGATTCTGGATATGGAGATTTATAGGGAAAGATATCATAGGAAGTTTTTCTTGTCACAGAAAGGTTACATTCAGAAGATATTGTCAAGGTTTGGCATGTCATCAGCTAAACCTATAGATATTCCTAGTGTTGCAAATATACATTTATCTTCTACTTTTGCACCCTAGTCTAATGCTGAGAAGGACTATATGTCTCGAACCCCATATGCTAGTGCTGTTGGAAGCTTGATGAATGCTATGGTCTGCATTAGACCGAATCTTGCACAAGCTATTAGTGTTGTTAGTAGGTTCATGGGGCAAACCTGGGAAGGAACACTAGTAAGAGTGAACATGATCTTCCGTTAACTTAGGAGGTATGTCTGATGTTGGTCTCATTTATGAGAATAATACACATGTGTTTAGTAACTGGTTATTCTGATTCTGATTGTGCTGGAGATGTTGACAAAAGGAGGTCCATAACTGGTAATGTATTTACTCTTATTGGTTCATGTTGTTAGTTGGAAGGAAACTTTGCAATTACTTTGTCTACTACTGAAGCAGAGTGCATGGCGTTGACAGAAGCTGCTAAAGAGGGAATATGGTTAAAAGGGCTAGTTAGTGATCTTGGTCTACATCAGGATCAGGCTATTACGTATTGTGACAGTCTGAATGTAATATTCCTAGTCAAGGATCAAGTCCATCATGAGTGTAATAGGGTTTTATAACTTGTTTAATCGCTATCAAGCTAAGAATAGGATTAAGGTGATGAAAGTAGAAACTGCTGTTAATCCTGTTGACATGTTCACTAAGCCGGTTTCTCATGGCAAGTTCATTGTTTGGACTTGCTAAATGTTCTAAGATGTTAACATGGGCCCTTAGGGGCATTCTAAGGAAGGGAGAGTCTGGGTACATCTGGTTATTCTTTGTGGCATTTGGTACCATCTGTATCTGTCATATGTTTATTAGTTATGTGGGAGAGAATTCAAGTTAATGGTGGAGATTTGTTGAACTATGCCTTAAATTAATTATCTGGTGCTAGGTTTAACCAATCGGGGGGGGGTCTAGCTACCCGGTCAGGGAGTCTGTTTTAGTTTCAGGTTTAAGCCCATCTATTTAGGTTAATTAGTAGGGTGCTATATAAACCCTATAATTAACTTCTACCTCCATATTATGAAATTCTACTCTCTCCTAAACCTAACAAAATCGTTTCTCCTCTGCCTGTGGACGTAACTAACACATTGTTAGTGAACCACGTTAATTCTTGTGTCAAGTGTTCATTAATTGTTTCTTTCGTTAATTGCATCTGTCACAACAAGAGTTTTTGAGGCGGTTCTTGTTTTAGTTGGTTGTGATTTTGGTTTAGTGTATGTGTGTTTGTCTTGTTGGGTAGATCTGGTTTTTCTATGACAATGAATGCTCTAGGAAATCAGATTAATAACAAACTTCCTGGAGTTTACCATGCTTGGATAGGTATAATTTTAGGTTTCTATATGTTGGCGAAGAACAGAGGTGTTTTTCTCTATCAAGATCCTTGTTCTCAAGTTCAGTTAGAACCTAAATCGTTGTTCGATATTCTTTTTCAAGGATTGCAAGTTTCGATTTTGATCTTCGGATCAGGTGGTTGGGTGAGGAATTAAAGAAATTCACTTCACCTTATGTTCTTGTGATGGCTTTGGATGTCATCATAACTCAAAAATGCATCTCGTGGGAGGCTTTCTAATTTGATTCGGAGCAAGTTTTGACCTCCATAAATGTCGAGTTTTTACCACTTCAGGAAAAACTCATGCTACCCTGAGGCAGGGTACAAAGTCAAGAAATAAAGTGACTTCCTTCGAAACTCCATCTTTAGAATCCTAGGAAGACTTTTTACTTCAATGGCCCTGGAATTTACTGTCTCGTGAACTTGTGGTTCTACAAGACCAACTTTAGCAATCCATCTTTGAAGATCGTTTTGATTTAAACTATCAATAGTATCCATCACATATTAATGGTTCGTTTGATGCAAGACAACAAGGTTATCTCCACAACAAGCGCCCAAGGGAAGTTCCCGATGTAGTTTCCTTCATAACCTCTCCAGACAACGTCGGACTGGTAAGGTAGCATGGTGGTTTGTACCTTCGAGTCAATTTTATTTTAACGGGGTTGTAAGAGCTAGTCAAGCTCATGTTAGTGTTCTTTTCATTTTTGTCATTAGTTAGGATGCTTTTTATAGCTTGTACTCCCTTTTTTAATCAATGCAAATTTTCGAGATCTCGGAAAAAAAAATCCTTACTAGTCATACTAGACCAATTTGTAGTATCACTTAAATATATATTTCATCAAAATACTCACAATTACGGCCACAAGCTTTCATAGTATGAGTGCGTCTTGGGATGTAACATGTTCCACCATAATTCAAAGCAAAAGGAAAAGCTCTCAACTTGATTTGCTCGTCCGTTGCTCCACTTTGTTTCATGCTAGTACAAACCACGTGAAACTCCGAAAGATTTTTTTTTGGATCTTCTCCATTCAACCCATGGAACAAAGTATTGTATAACATGAATAATGACATAGACTTCAACAAGAATGACCTAGATTATACAAATAATGACATGAATCTTATGTCATTTTATCATTTGTTTCATGTCATTTGAGTTTTTTTCCACAAAAGAAGCGGTGTTTGTGGGTTGTTACACCATAAATTATGGTGTAACAGTTACACCCAAGAATTTGTGTTTATAGTATTAGGTACAAGCTAAACAATAAACTTTCGTGGTATCAAATATTATTTTGATGGTTTTGCCATTTGGGTGATACTATACTAAAGGTGTTCAGTAGTACTAGTAAATATTTTGGTCATACATTGTGTGATTGTGTCCCTAGTTATTGCCTAAGTAGCCAATTGCTATTAGTTACAACCACCCTTTGAAAAAGGATGGGCAATGGGTTGGACTCTTTGTTGGGCATGATTTGTGGTTGGGCTCATCTCCCCTCAAAACCTTATGTCCTATACTTTCTCCATTGCTGTAAACCCCCACACTTCGGTAATGTATCTTAGTTTTTGGGATGGTCACGTATGGCATAAGAGTTTCTCATGGAGCTGCGTCCATAGACCTCGAGACTTATCGGAAAGGGAGAGCTTTGAACATTGTTAGATCAAGTGTGTCTTTATCCTGATAGCAATGAGCCAATGACAATCTCATATGGATTCCTCAAATATCTGGTAATTTCTCGGTAAGGTTCTTTTAGTTTGGAATTGGAAAACTCCTCCTTTCCTCAATATTAGAATGTGATTAAGGCATTTGGCAAGGGCTAGTCTCTCACAGCATCGAGGTCTTCACCTAGATTGCTCTCCTCGGAAAATTAATACTAGGGAAAAGCTGGCTTGCTCAAATTCTGAAAACAATGATCATCTCCTATTACATTTCAGATTCTCATGCCAATTATGGTGTTGGTGGTTGGAGCATTGGGATTTTCATTGGCCAAACCCATTTTGTTAGGACACTTTTGATATTGGGTTATTTCAAAAGTAGTAGTTTTCTTTAAAAGGTTTGGATGGCCAATTTCTTTGTTGTCATTTGGACGCTATGAAAGGGAAGGAACTCAAGGATATTGAACAACACACCATCTCCAAGATATGGTGCTTTTGAGGCCAAGGTAGATTAAAAAGTGGGATGATCCCTTCCCCTACTTCTCACATGAAATTCTCTATAAACCCATATGCCTTAATTGGCACGACTTCGAATTGGTATCTTTGGCTCTCCCACTCCCTATTATTCCCCCGCATGGTGAGATCCTCCTTCTTATCACCTAAAACGGAATGTTAATGCCTCTATCAATCAACTCAATTCACGTTCAATTACAGGGGGTGTTCTTCGCAACCGTCAAGGAGAAGTCATGTCTTTTTCGTCCTCGATTGCTCCTGTGGAGATTAATTGAGCTAATATCTTTGCCATCCATTGAGCCATAAAATTTCCATGAGCAGTTACCGTATCCATCACCAGCAAATCATCATGGAATCTGATTCTATCAATGCAGTCAAGTGGTTTAATAAAGACAATTGTGGTCCTTGGAATTTCATAAACATCCTGCTCAGTTTTCATTTTGTTGTGCTTCTAATCAATGGCTAAACATCACTATCATCCACAAAAGGACCTCAATGTTGTCACAGACTCTGTATCAAAGCAAGGCCTTCATGTGTTGGCAATTTTATATGGATACTCTTGTAATGTTAAGACAAATTAGTTTCCTCCTATAAACTTGTATTTTTTTAAGGCCTCCTAAGTCTCCATTCAATAAAATCCTAAAAAATAATATATAAAAAAGGTTGCTTACTAACCACCACAATTAATTCATAAAAGGAAAAAATGATAGGAACAATCCTAACTATGGGCGCTCCGCCATTTTCAGTCCCAACTTTTAATTATTCCATAGTGGTCCCAACTATTGGTTATAGTTTACAAAAATGGTCCCAGTTGACTGGTTACCTGTTGAACAGGTAAAGTTTTTTTCCTTTGACATATTTGCCTTCTTTCTCATTTTTCTCTTTCCTCCCTCCTTTCTCCCCTGCTACCCTTGCCTCCCCCTCACTTACCTCCCCCACCCTTGCCACCCCTCTGCTTTCCCTGCCAACCCTGAAATTCTCTCCCCCACCCCTCCGTCTCCTCCTCTAGCGCGCACGTCCAACTTCCGCCACCACTGGAGTACTTTTGCCGCTACCGTTGCCGATGTGAGTTATAGTCTCTGTATAGCCACGGTGCTGAGGAAGCTTAAATAGTTGTGCGTGATTTTCCTCGATTTTGGGTTTACCATTGAAATGGGTCGTAGACTATTAGTTAATCGAAGCTATGGAGTTGATTTTTATATGCGTGATATTCCTCTTTTTATCATCATATGTTCTGGTTTTGTTTGAATTAGGTTTTTAATTGCAAATTAGATGAGGAATTTACTTTGTAATTGAGAGAGAGTGCAAGTGAGTGAGTGAATGAATGGATCTGAGAAGGAATTCCAGGCGCAAAGTTTCTGACAATGTTCTTCAATGTTCCAAGAATAAATGGAAAAAGAGAGACGAGACAGTGCAAAAATTACTGAGAATGTGAAGAATCTGATAGGTGTTGATGATGGTGGTGCTCATGTCATTCAGTGGTGGTGGTGTGTTGATGGTTTCAGGGGTGGGTAGGGGCGGAGGTGGGAGGGGTGTCAATTTCGACAGTGGGGGAGGGGAAAGGGTGGCTGGGGTAGTGGTTTTAGACGTTTACCTATTGTAATAGGTCAGTCACCTGCTGGGACCAATTTTATAAAACATACCTCAAAGTTGGGACCAATGAGAAATAACCGAAAGTTGGGACTGAAAATGGCGGAACGTCTATAGTTGAGACTATTACTGTCAATTTTTCCTTCTTAAAATTCGGAAAATACCCATATTTAAACCCAAACCCACGCTTCAGGCCATTTGGAGTGCCATAAAGGAGGCCCAAAAATTCGAAAAGGCTACTATCTTATGGACGGATTGTGAAACAACTGTCAAAAGCTTGATCAATCCCAACAAAGCACAAACGGGTGTCCAAAACATAGTAGAGGATATTTGGAAAGGCGCATCCTCTCTTCCATTATTTTGCTGTCATAAGGTTGCAAGAGAGCTAGTCAAGGAAGCACATAAGCTTGCAGTTGAGGGGCGAAAACCCCCTTAGTGTTGTGTTTTATTTCTTCTCTTTCTTTTTTCTCCGTAAAAAAAAGAAAAAAGAAACCCCAATTCTCCCCATGCCCCCCATCTTTCTCTCCTATTCAATTAAATGCCTATTTATTACTCCATTTACAACTACATATGAATAAGGGTATTGCTAAATCTCACCCTAGTTTTACTTCTTATCGCCCATATTTCAAACTTTTATATACTTTCCATACCCCTTCCTTTCCCTCTCATTCACTTTCATAGGTGTCTACAATTTATGCTCCAACCGTCCATACCCCTCCCTTTCCCGCTCATTCACTTTCTTAGGTGTCTACAATTTATGCTCCAACCTACGGTTGGGCGAAAATCTTAAGACGTCTGACATTTTCGACCAGAGGTTCGATCGGCCATCACATGCGCTGAGAGATTTTTTTTAAAAAAATATTAGCCTTTTTCGGACGAGTAATTCTTCTTCTCAGGCGACTTATGAGGGAAGAGAGGTGATGGTTTCCGATTCTCTCGTTTCCATGACAAGTGGTGTTGGTCTAGTGGTGGGGGTGGTGACAAATTGTTTTTTTTTTTAAAAATATGGTTAGGCACCTATTATAGACACTCCACCATAAGCTCAGGCGTCCATGATAGGCGCATGCACCTATGGTGAGACACCTATTATAGGCGTCCCACATAAGCCCATCATGAATGCCCGAGCAGCCGAGCCTATGTAAATATCCTCTAGGATTATTTGTGAATTTCCTTGTAATCTTCTGTTATGATCTGATAGTTTGCTAATGGCTGTAACTCCTTAAACGTTTGTAGATATTTTGGTATAATGAAATGTACAAGCTAAGGCAATAATTCCTTATATCAAACAAACTATAAAATGCTCCAGTTACTCCAAAGGCTCTGTGACAGAGACAGCACGCGCAGTAATCTCCCTTAAGCTCTTAAAAGACACTAAATGAATATAAAAGATCATGTAACAGCTTATCTCTCCGTGAATTATCATTTTCAGTAAACTATCTTAAATCACTTTCAAGAAACAAGTGTTTTACTTCATTGTTTGTGAGACATAAGAGGGGCATAACCTAATTCAATTTCCATAACCAACTTATGCTTGCTTCACTTTACTTAACCCTCCATAACTCCGAATTTTGGTGTCTCAGATCTCAGTCAGTGGTATGCATCCCACATGAGCACATATATCATAACTCATAAGAAAATCAAATTCTATTGCAGCTCAAAAGAATCCATCCAGTCAATTTCCCCAAATGCGATATCCTGACTTCCGAGACTCAAAGTTAAACATAGGTTGATAGGACTATGACATTTAATCTGTGTGTGTCTCCTTATCCACATGGTCAATCACACCAGTAACTCAGCTGCTTGATGAAATTCCACGACATTCACCAACTACAAACTCAGTTCTCATCTTAAAAACCTTAACTTGTGAACATGTGCATGTCCATGCAAGCATACCCGCTAACGGGATTTATATTCAAGCCAAAGAAAAAATCATACAGAAGAATGTCCATATAGAGCAGTGTACCCTATATTTAGCAAATCTTGATACTGTGTTTAGAAATTAATGCTACTTTTTCATCTGCTATTTAAAGATCATAATAATACTTCAACTTCTAGACTGTTACACCCCCCCCTTCTCTTTTCTTCAATTGCTCAAAAACAAAAAATGGAGAAATAACCCAATACATTTGGGATATGGCTCACAGACACGAGCCGATTACATACTGTGTAGTCTGTACAAAGCTAATGTCCAACTCGTAATTTCTTACTAATACAGCATAGTGTACAAGAAAGAGAACGAGTTGCTCTGAGAAGAGCACACAGATCCACTACTAAAGAGCCTTTTCATGTATTCAATATTTAGACCACATACAGTGGCTTCTACTACAAGAAATTAATAGTGCACCTGGAGTTAAGGTGATCAATAGTCAAACCTATGCACATCAGGGCAGTCACAGAGACAACCTAAGATTCAATTGACATACTACAAACCAGCAGAGTTTACGATATTCACAAACAACGTAATACAATTTCATTGTCCCCGTTATGGAGTCACTCTAAGGACTTACCTAGATCCTCGTCACCTAAGGAGTTAAGCTGATCAATAGTCAAACCTATGCACATCAGGACAGTCACAAAGACAAACCTAAGATTCAATTGACATACTACAAACCAGCAGAGTTTACGATATTCACAAACAATTTAATACAACTTCATTATCCTCATTATGGAGTCACCTCATACAGCCTCGGACTAGCTACACTTCATACCAACTCATGAAGTATCTCCATTCAAATCACCACGCCAGTTTATACTTCAGCCATATACAATTACACCAACATTATCTATAAATTTACCCATAACATGGAGCTCAAGATCACCCTCATGCTTAAGTCTGAAACTCATTGTTCCCCAACTACCCCTGTTTGATTCACTAATTGATCGCTACCTAATTAAGCCTTACAACAACAACAAAAATGTCACAGCACAACAGTAGAGGAAACATGCTTCAGCCATCCACTATAAGAGACAATGTCAGGCAAAATTCCACAACTTAAACCTCCATATACAATAACTTAATCAGTCACTACAAACAATCCAACTCCAATCTCAAATTTCCACATATCACCATTCGAATTATGTACAAAACATTCGCAGTCAGATTTTCTAATTATTGCAAAAATAACGCTACAAAACACAGTATCTAAGAAAATGATGCATATACGCTAAATTCAAGCTCTAATCAGAACTCAACAGAATAACTATAATCAAAATGAAATTACCTAACTAAAACTTTAAAGCACTCTCAAATTTGCTCATGAATATCTCCATTATCTTTTGCACAAAAATACACAATCCGAGGTTCCAATTATTCCAGAAAATGCGAATTATATAAACCCTAACATCATAGTATAGTAGTAGTACCTAAAATGCAAAATTGCAACTTCAAAATAGATAATGAAGAGGAAGAAGATTAACAATTTACTGATCATCGCCAAAGAGAAGGCGAAGACGCTTAGCGAAGACTCCAGAAGAATCGAGAGCGGCCTCATGGCGGAGACTGGACTTAATGTGTTTCACGCGGTCGAAGAGAGAATGTTGTTCTTCCTGAAGAGCGGCGTTGTCCTCTTGAAGATCGTAGATGCGGTATTTTTGACCTAGAGATCGCATACTGAGGAGGAGAATTCCAGACACGGCGAAGAATTGGATGAAGTTGTGCTTCCTTTTCATGGCGTTTTTGAAGAAACTTACTGTTGTTTTCTTCTTTGGAGTTTCTGCTCCAATGGTGGAGCTGCTTGATGGTGAAGGAGACGCCATTGATGGAAAGGTCTGGTGGTGCAGTGGTGCTCTGCAAGTCCGTGGATTGTTTCCTTCTCTCTTTCGCTGTGATTAATACTATTTCTACTTGCTGAATTAACCAACCTAAATACGAACCGAAAGGAACCGATAATGTTACTCGGTATTTTTGTAAATAAAAGATGCAAGTTTTCTGAAAATAAAAAATTTACAAACATCAAATAAGGAAATTGATCTTATTGAACTCAAGACTCAATATCTTAATAGGCGTTAAGTTAAGATTCTCATTTTCGTGATTACCAACGGCCAACGGTCACCAATCCTAAACCTATTGCGATCCTTTTACCGTATCTCTAGCTAACGCCTTTCTGCAACAATCCGCTAGATTATACATAGTTCTCACATAGTCAACAGTGATAGCATTATCTTTGATAAGTCCTTGGATATAACTATATCTCACACCAATGTGCCTTGACTTACCATTATACAATTGATTATAAGCTCTTGCCAATGTTGCATCACTATCACAATGTATAGCAATAGGTGATATTGGTTTTGGCAACAAAGGTATCTCAAACATGAGATTCCTTAACTACTCGACTTCTTTGCTTGACAGAGCCATAAACTCTGATGTCATTGAGGAATCTGTAATGAAAGTTTATTTCTTGGAAGCCCAAGATATAACACCTCCCTCAATGACGAATACCCATCCACTTGTGGAGGAATGATCTTCTCTATTAGAGATCCAACTTGCATCTAAATACCCTTCCAATATATCCACTATAAGATAAACCATAATCCATAGTTTTCCTCAAATACTTTAATACTCGACAAATAGCTTGCCAATGTTCCATAATAGGATTGCTAGTATATCTACTTAATAGCCCCACCGCAAATGCGATATCCAGCCTAGTACTCGTCATACCATACATCAAACAACCTATAAGCCTCGCATACTCAAGTTGATACACGACATTACCATTATTTGTTAACAATTTTTCACTTGGGTCTATAGGAGTTGGAACAAGAGAGAAATAATCACTAACATTAAACTTCTTGAGCACTTTCTCGATGTAATGAGATTGTGACAAGATCAACTTTCTATTGTCTCTCTTAATCCTTATATCTAGAATGACATCTGCCTCCCCCAAATCTTTCATCGAGAATTTTGAAGATAAAAAGGATTTCGTCCACTCAACTTGTGACAAATCCACTCCAAAAATCATTGTCATCTACATATAGACAAATCATGACACAATTATCGTTGTCATCAAATTTGCTATATACACACTTGTCTGAATTATTCAATTTGAAACCATTAGACAATACAACCTCATCAAACTTTTGATGCCATTGCTTTGGTGCTTGTTTTAGCCCATACAAAGATCTAATCAACCGGCATACTTTATGCTCTTGACCTTTCACGACAAAGTCTTCCCGGTTGTCGAACGTAAATCTCTTCCTCTAAACGTCGTCTTGACATCCATTTGATAGATCACAAGCTTATGAATAGCAGTAAGAGCTATTATTAACCTTATGGTGGAGATTCTAGCAAGTTAGCAACTGGTGCATATATATCAAAATAACCAATACCCGATTTTTATGAGAAACCTTAAACCACACGACGGGCCTTGAACTTATCAATAGTCTCATCCACTTTCATTTTCTTCTGAAAATCCATTTACACCCAATTGGTTTACACTTAGGAGGTAAATCAGCTAGAACCTATGGAAACTTTGTCATTATAGAACTCCTTGATCCTTCAACTAAATATACATGAAAATATAAGCCGAAAGATTTCTCTTTTCTCGCTCTTTTGCTTCTCCTAGGCGGTGAAGATGGTGATGCAACATTCTCATCAAGAGTTTGTTCATCAATTTCTTGATCAATATTGTTTTGATAAATTTCTTGAACATTGGTATTAGGAGTAATATCCTTTGGTCTAGGGATTGATGAATGTCTATTTTCATCAAATATTGCATCTCTTAACTCCACAATAGTGTGAAATTGATCAAACATCATTTTGTTCTATTACATAGAACCTATAGGATTTGCTATGAAGAGCATACCCTATAAAGATCTATTACAACTCCCCTTTCACCCAACTTTTTACGTTTGGGTTTCGGAACTTTCACAGTTGCCCTACATCCCCAAACTTTGAGATAACTCAAGTTTGGTGTTCGTTTATACCAAAGTTCATATGGAGTAACCTCGTTCTTTTTCATTGGAACTCGGTTTAAAATACGACAAGCCGTTAAAATAGCTTCTCCCAAAAAAACATCATTCAAACCCGAATAGGATAACATAGAATTTATCATTTCTTGGAAAGTTCTATTCTTTCTTTCCGCTATAACATTTTGTTATAGTGTATCCGTGGTAGTTTCATGTATAATACCCATTGTTTGGAAATAATTTGGATCATACTATTCACCACCTTTTTCGGTTCCAAATCATTTAATCTTATCACTTAGTTGCAATTCAACTTCATTTTTATAGACCTTAAACTTATCAAGGGCTTAATCCTTAGTAAATAACAAGTATACATAACAAAACCGTGAATAATCATCAATAAACGTTATCATGTACTTCTTGTTCCCTAAGGAAGGAGTGCAATGGAAATCGCATAAATCACTATGCACTAAATCAAGCAATGAAGTATCCCTTTCCACATTATCTGTAAAAGTTTTCCTTGTTATCTTTGTTAACATGCATGTTTTATACTTCTCTATACTTGGATCAAATGAGGGAATCAAATCATGTTTAGACATAGAATACAACATTTTATAGTTAACATGACCAAGTCTATTATGCTATAGAGAAAAATTGTCATTAACAACAAACAAAGTGTCTTTCAAAGCATTCGAAATACTTAGTTTGAACATACCATTACAAAGATAACCAAGTCCTACAAATACACCACCCTGAGATAATATAATTTATTCGCTTCAAACACCATTTTAAAGCCTAATCGATTCAAGGTAACACCGAAAACTAAATTTCTCCTAAGTTCCGGAGCATACAACACATCTTTGAAAATAAGAGGCTTTTTGGAACTAAAAACTAATTCTACTTGTCCTATGCCTAGAACTTTATCTGTAGAATCATTCCCCATGTAAAGTACTTCTCCATTGTCAACATCTTTGAAGGTCTTGAATAGAGAGCGCTCCTTACATACACGTCTTGATGCTCTCGAATCGATCCGGCATGAACAATCATCTTGTACACAAAATATTTCAAAAATCATACACACATAATTCATATTTGAATTAAGTGAAACTTGTGTACACATACCTTCTTTGGCATGGGCTTGGCTAGACTCACCATTCCCACCATTCTTTTTGTTCATTTTCTTCTTCCAAACGGTGCAATCCTTCTTGAAGTGACTGGGTTTACCACATTCCCAACAACCTCGTTGAGCACCTCCATCATACTTAGGCTTCTTTTCATTGTTGCCTTTTGTGAAATTGTTAGCCCTATTCTTAGGATTAGAAGACTCTTTTGACTTACCATCCTCCACCATGTTAACGGTGGAAGAATTAGGAATAACATCCTTTTTTCCATCTTGGACCCAAATGCCCTCTTCAATCCGAAGATGAGCACCCAATTGTTCAACATTCTTATCATCCTTCTTATGTTTTAATGAATTTCTAACATCCTTCTAACTTGCCACTTGGTGGCAATTTGTCAATTATAGAAGAAACAACAAAAGTCTCATCCATAACAATATTGTATTGCTTAAAACTCCCTAAGATTCTTTGATTTTCATGGAATTGCTCCATCAACAGCCTAGAGTCTACCATTTTAAAGGTATTGAAATTACTAACAAGAAATTTCTTGCTAGAAGCATCCTCGACCATATACTTACTTTCTAATTCATCCCAAAGCGTCTTAGCGGATTCAACATATTGATAAATATCAAACAAAGCATCAGACATAATATTAAGGATGTGACGACGGCATATATAATCATCATTCTCCTATTTGTTCCTCTTGGAGGAATTGCATTGCGGATATTGACCCCAACATAGAAACGGTAGGTACAACTAGTCCGTGAAGAGCCAGCCATCACACTGTAAAAATCGGATAGATTCGATCTATGGTCATTGGGCCTCCTAAAAGGATCTACTTGTAGACACCAAATTTTGAACCCCTTTTTCGGATAAATAAAGTTTTTGGAAAATAAACATGCATCGTGGAGCGCGCGCTCCGGAGGGCGAATTTCATTCCGTCGCACGATTTTTTCCATTTTTGCGTATTAGTCATACAATTTCGGCTTAGAAGTATAATTTTCGTGAGTCGTAGTTAATAACTACAACCACCGTTTTAATCAAATGATTCATAGTATAATCATGCTCGTCTTTATTAATTTCACGAGTTTTCATTAATTGTCTTAAGTTAGTCTGTCGGAAAAATGAAAAACGAGTCGCGATTAGGCATCGGGATTTTAGTCGTATCCCAAAACCGGCATTAATTAGTTTTCTTGATGGTCAAGTCATTGTTCATTGGATAAAGAATAAGAATATATTCTTTATCCACTAAACACATCCTTTATCCATTAGTTAGAGAATAAGAATCATGAAAAGATGTGAGAATAAGAATCAAATCCCATGTGTAAGAGGGGGAAATCCGGATTCTTTCCGGAAGAATAAAGTGTGCGCCATGCACACAATCATGCGTCTATAAAGTGTGCGCCATGCACACAATCATGCGCTAGACGCATGATTGTGCGCCTAGCGCACAAGCATGCTCTGCGCCAGAAAATCACAAAAAAAGTAGAAAAATTTGCAAAAGAAAGTGCATCATTGAGCTAGCAAGGTAAAGTTGAAGGTTTTATTATTTTTTTGATTATCTTCTTAATTATCTACTAACTTTCTCCTTGTTTTTCATCTTATCATTTTTTAATCTTTGGAGTGATTTGGGTATGTGGAAGTCCTAATAGGTTCCCAACCTTAAATCACCCCACCTAGAATAGTCACCTCTAATGGGGTGACTCTTAGGAAACAATATGATTATGTGATTTTCCTTAATCAAGTTGTTATTTATAACCCAAAATGTTTTCATAAAAAAAAAATTCAAGATAAGTTGTGCATAAACATCTCCATAAAAAGAAAATGTGATGCTGTAATTATAGTCAGTTTTATTTTCCTATCTTATTTTATTTTTTCGTCTGCATTAACTAATTAGTTCGTGGGATTTAATATATTTCCTATGAAGTGAAAGATGTTTCCAGCAACTGGGCTTTGGAATTTCTAAAAACAAAAATTTGTGTAAATAATTAAAAATCATACAACTTTGTTGTGCAAAACTGATTTTGTCCAGTACCTCCTAGGATTGTTCTATCAATAAAATAAAACATATAGTCATTTAGATAAAACTAAAAACATCAAGTTTGAAGAAAACATCAGTAGCTTTTCAAAAATATAAAAATCATGTTCATATGAATTTTATACAATTTTACATCATTTTTACAAAAATGTTCATGTAAATCACTAAATTCCAGAAAACTGATTTTCTTTTCAGTTAAGAAAATAAATAAAAAAATGGTCTTAAAAATGTCTAATTCAAGTAAAAATTTGCAGTATAGTCTTTCAAAGTGTCTAGAATGTTCATACCAAATTTCACTTCAAAATAAGTTCAATAAGTTAGGTTTCAAAGAATAAATTGAATAAAGGTCCTATTTTGACCAGTTTTGACATAAAATTCACCATAATTCAAGTGGTCACTGAAAACTTGTAAAATTTTGATACAACATAAATAGCTCACTGATATATCCATAGATGTATCATATGCTCAGTTTAACACTTTGTACAGAAAGTTATGATTTTTGTAAGTCAATACAAGAACAAAAAGGCAACCTGGAAAATGAAATAAAGTAATTAATTCAACTTTCATAAAAAAAATATTTTCTTTTCATACGAAAATGTGAGTAAAAACTCATGAATTCTTTAAGTTTATCTTAAAATGACTCATTTTATCATGTAAATAAAAAATCAATAAAAATTGTCATAAAAAAATCAAAATAAAAAAGGTTAATTAATCTTTAACTTTAACAATAAGTTTGTAAATAAATATGAATTCCAAAGCCCATTCAAGGAGATGAAGATCAAGGAGCATCATGGTGAAGAACAAGATTGAAGATTTGTATAGATCATAGTTTTTGTACATATTGTTGTAATAATAGTTTCTTTGTAAATAATTGTTGCATCACTCAATTAATAAAAAAAACATGGAGATGTTTATGCATAATTTTCATAAATAATTCCACAACTCTTTTTAATAAAATGAGCAACCAATGTTACAAATATTCCATGTTGGGCCAATATCTCATAATATATGAATCAAATGACCCAATCTCAATTAAGTGGCAAAATGGCAAATCTAACTAAGTTAAATTATATGATGATCCATCTTACATTTTAAAATGTGTTTCCCATATTCAAATGGATTAATCATATAATTTGACATAATTAGATTGGTAATTATGATCTCCGAATTGATGTTAGGCCGTTTCACGTGTCTCACTTTAAATGGCCAAATTCCAATTAGCCAAACACAAAACTCCAAATTCGATCTCAAATTGATCATTTCTTTCCAAATGACCTAATAATCTTCAATTAAGATTATTTCCCAAAAGCCTTCAATTAGGCAAAAAACTTTCTAAGATCTCTCGAAAATCGTAAACGAAATCACAATTAAGGTGGTTATTTCAATCCCCGATTAAACGCTAATTAGAGCGGTTGACACAAACTTCTTTTAATCACTAATTGGAGTGATTACCTTAAAACCCTAATAATTGCTAATTAAGACGATTATTCTTATTTTTAATCACTAATTAGAGTGATTATTTCAAACCCTAATAATCATTAATTAGGACGATTGTTTTCCTCATTTAATCGTTAATCAGGACGATTATTTTCCTCATTTAATCACCAATTAGGGTGATTATCTTAAACTTGGTTAACCACCAATTAGGGTGATTAGCTTAACCTTTCATCAGATTTAATCACTAATTAGAGTGATTATCTTAAACCTTAATAACCATCGATTAAGGTGATTATTTCCTAACCTTCATTGTTAATCACTAATCAAGGTGATTATCTTTCCATTTCAATCACTAATTAGGGTGATTACTTATTTCCTTCCTTATTAATCACTAATTAAGGTGATTATCTTAATCCTTCATATTTAATCACTAATTAAAGTGATTATCATAACCCCACTTTAATCACTAATTGGAGTAATTACCTCATTTCAAACAGATTTGTTTAATTCTAAAAGTGAATTTTTCATAATCTATTCCCCCCCCCGCTTCATTCCCAAAGGAATTGGCCATTTAGGGTGAGACATATGCTCAAACTACGATGGTTTTGATCCATGAGTGGATTCCAGTCCCGGAATAATTGGCACGTAGTGCAACTTCAGTGCTCAAACCTACCATGTACAAATGATATATTGGTCCTCAATAAAAATGGTTAATGTATATATGTGCAAATTATGTGATTTTCTTTGTTTTGAATAACCATGATTACTTTAAAAATGGAAAATAATGCATTTAGTAAGAGCCCGTTCTTTAGAACGGAAGAGTAGACGAGTTCTAGACGTTCGCACCTCTTAACCTAAACCCCGAACCCTATCTCATGGTATGAAAGACCAATTTAAAAAACGTTAATTTAATTTCGCCCGGTTAATTTAATTTCGCTTAATTTAATTTAATTTCAGTTCGCTTAATTTAATTTCAATTCGGTTAATTTAATTTCAGTTTAATTCGATTAATTTCAGTTTATTTCAGTTTAGTTCATCTTATGTAATGTTTTAATTATTATTTTTTATTTATTATGATTATGATTATTATTATTATTATTATTATTATTATTATTATTATTATTATTATTATTATTATTATTATTGTTGTAGCCAAATATCAACGGCTCCCTTGACGACACATGGGCTCATCAGAGCCGTACACGTGTCATCCTAGTTAAAATAAAAATAAGACTTAATCTCTGGGCTATACTCAGTTGGGTAAAAGGATCGAATTTCCGGCCCAATAGCCAGAGCCCAAAGATGCCAAATGGTGAAGGGGAGTGGTTAATAGACATCCCCCAGTCATGGTCTGCCACATGTCATGATCTCGATTCCTCGGCCAATCGGAGGCCACTATTGCAAGTCGGTTTTAAGGTTAGTCGTCAACTTGCTATCACTATAAATACCCCGAAATCGGGAGAAAACACATTCAATGCAAACAAAGGTAAAGTTACTCGATAAATTCTCTCTCATTTTCTCTTTCTATCTCTACTTTCTCTTACAACTCCCGATAACCGACTTAAGCATCGGAGGGGGAACCACCACCCAAACCTCCGGGGTGGGTCCCTTTGTGCAGGTTCGGGAGCGAAGCCAAGGCTCGAATCAAGCTATAATTCGAGGCATTGTTGCACAAGTCTCCATCTCGAAGAACACTCAAGATACTACTCTACTTGCTCGACAAGGAAGCTAAGCCTACAGCTTACTTGTTGGACAAGCGGACGAAACATTTGGCGCCGTCTCGTGGGGAGACGTAACAATGATCGATTGTCAATCATCCAACATTGCAAGAAATCGAAGCCTTCAAGTTAATGTCGAAGATACGGTGGAGCATGAAAGACCACCTCGAGGAAGAGATAGGCCTCCATCCATCGTCAATGTTCCCGGACCAAGCCAAAGAACCCGGTCATCCAGGTTAATCTAGATCGTCCAGTGGATCGCCGCCCATCTCGGAGAATGTTTTGAATGATTTCCGGACCAGGATGGCGGAGGTCGTCCAGAACAGATTAAAAGCAATATGTTGTTTTTTCATCACAACCCGCAGCCACCGCTAACAATCCACCTCGTCCTAGAGGATGTTCTCAAGTAGATCGTCCGTGTCCTAGTCGACTGCTCGTCGAGAACCCTCTAGAAGGACCGCGAGAGGAAAGCAAACAGAGGATACCGAACGGAGAAGAAAGATGGACTGGAATCCGGTGGTAAGGACCCAGGACCATGTCCATCCTAGTGGGCACAGAATGGAAACCGACGCCGGGGGAGTATCTAGAGGCAAAGAGAGGCCGCGGCTTTGCAACGTTCGGCCTACAGGATCTACCCCATACCCGAGAGACCCTCCTTTGAGGTTGTCGTCCGTAGGGGAAGGCCGAAGCTTAAGCCACTCTCTTGTCCATCCACGACAGGAGAAGACCGTGGCTCAACCCATGGTTTATAAAGGCGTCCAAAACCACCCAACACTTCATCCAATCCCGTAATGAAAGAGTATCGCAAGGAGTTCATACCCATTGAGGGACAATGGGAGCCCTCCGATCAACCGGCCTACCCCATTCTCGGCCAGGATCATGGAGGCGCCCCTTCCCAAAGGTAAAACTCCCAACCATTGAGCCTTTTGATGGAACAACCGATCCCGATGATCACCCGTCCGCTTACAAACATCGGATGTACGTCCAAGGAGTGGACGATGCTACTGGGTGTAAGAATTTCCCAACCTACCTTGAAGGGAGTAGCCCGTAAGTGGTTCAATAATCTTCCCCCCAATTCACTCAATAATTTTACCGAACTCGGTTTCTTATTCACTAGTCATTTTGTTGCCAACAAGCAAGAACAAAAGACAAGCATGCACCTAGGCAAGGTCGTCCAAGGACCTAAGGAGGCCCTTAGGAGTTTTGTTAAGAGATTTAACCTAGAAGCACTTCGCATCCAAGATCTTAATGCTTTGGGGTAGCCTTTGACGCCTTCATCGTGGGTCTAAGGCCGGGAAGTTTCAAGTTTGACCTTGTTAAGAAGAAAATCTCCACTCTTGCTGAAGCTTTGAGAGAGGCGGAAGCGTTTATCCACGCTACCGAAGTGTGTGTCGAAGCAAAACATCCCGAGTCCAAGAAGCCTCAAGAGGTTGCTCACCCAAAGAAGAGCAACCCCAAAAAGGCCGAGACCCGGGCTATAGCCGCGACCACCACTTCGTCCCGAAGGAGCAAGAGAAAGTTGGCCGAGCCATCCTTATCCAATCCTATTGAGTTTAACAAAGACCAATATTCCATTCTCATGGAGATCAAGGATCAATATGAGTTGAAGGCCCCAGCTGAGATGAAAACACCTTATAGAAATAGGGATAAGAGCAAATACTGTCACTTCCACAAGGATTGTGGTCATGAGACTAATGAATGTAAGCACCTGAAGAGAGCTTTGGAAGAGTTGGCCCGAAAAGGAAAGATGAATTCCTACATGCCGCAAGGGGGAAGGAAGTTCCCAAGGAGAGATGATTGGCATAACAAGAAGAAAGAGAGTGCAAGCACAGACGAAGATGTTGTTCTCGTAATCTCGGGTGGTTTTGCTGCTGGGGGACCAACTAATCGAGGGCACAAAAACTACCTTAGGGAGCTCGGCCAAGTTTTGTTAGCTGATCAGACGAAGGCTGAGCCCTTCCCAAGGGTGGTAGTTAGTGAGCAAGATCGGGGTAGGTTGAGGACTCCCCATGATGACCCCTTGGTCGTAGAAATGAAAATAGCAAACTTGAGAGTGAGAAGAATCCTGATCGACACCGGAAGTTCGACGGACATCATTAGTGCTGATTGTTTGTCCAGGTTGAGGTTTGACGAACGGAACTTGGTCCCCGTCCACCATCCCATCATTGGGTTTGGGGGAGGAGTCATCCACCCCATGGGAACGGTCACGTTGCCCGTCCGAGTTGGTGAGAAGGAAGCCTCAAGAACTCTGTTTATCAAGTTCTTGGTGGTCCGAGATTTGACAGCTTACAATGTCATTCTTGGACGACCAACCCTGAATCATGTCAAAGCGGTGATAGTAACTCACCTGATGTTGATGAAGTATGAGTGTGATGACGGCAAGATTGGCTCCTTGTATGGAGACCAACAAAGGCTAGGGAATGTTACCTAACTACTCGAAACCATCATCATGGAAAGCCGATAAGCAAGACCGCACGCAAGTTGCTTGGCGAAAGGAAAACGTCCGGAAAAGAGAAAGATCGACGAAGGTTCATAGCGAAAGGAGAACGTCCCGGGGCGGAGAAAGAACAGACAAAGATGACCAGCGAGAGGAAAGCGTCCTGGATTAAAGCCGACCATTGAGAGCCCTCGGACGCCTCGCTCCCTCAAGGAAGGCGTCCGAACATCTCCCCAAAGAAGAAGAGGAAATATGAAATCATCAAGGAAGAACCCTCCTCGTCCGAAGAAGTTATGGCCATTATGGGACTATCAAGTAGAACGTCCGCAGCCGCAGAGAAGCCCCCCGAAGAAGTATGTCCGGATGAAGCTCGTCCGTAAAGGACCCTCAAAGTTGGATCTTCGCTCGTCCCGGTTTGAAGGGTCGTCTAGTCCACTTGTTGAAAGAGTTTCAAGATGTGTTTGCCTATTGCGTCGAAGAGATGCCGGGAATTGATCCGAAGTAGCCGTCCACCGTTTGAATGTCGACCCAAGTCCGAAACCGGTTCGTCGAAGAAGAGACATTTGGGACCTGGCTAGAAACCAAGCCGTTGACCAAGAAGTCCGTGTTGTTGGAATCCAAGTTCATCAAAGCAACTTACTATCCGGACCGGATAGCCAATGTGGTTATGGTGCCGAAGCCCAATGGCAATTGGAGAATGTGTGTGGACTACACGGACCTCAACAAGGCATGTCCTAAGGACAGCTTCCCTTTGCCTAAGTTGGATCGTCTAGTAGACTCCACGGCTGGCCATGCTTTGCCGAGCTTCATGGACGCCTATTCGGGTTTTCATCAAATCCCCATGTGGCCGAGGATCGGGACAAAACGTCTTTCATTACCGAAAAGGGGCCGCATTTGGCCGAGGATGCCATTCGGCCCTGCGTAATGCTCCGGCCACTTTTCAAAGATTGATCAATGATGTTTTTCCGCCACAGCTAGGACGAAATATGGAGGCATATATTGACGATATGATAGTCAAGAGCCGTCAAGAAGAAAGTCATGTAGATGATTTGAGAGAAACTTTTGAAACTCTCAGAAATACAAGTCGAAGCCGAATCCCAAAGAAATGTGTCTTTGGGGTTTTGTCGTGCAAGTTTTTAGGTTTCTTGGTGGTTCGAGGGGGAATAGAAGCCAACCCCGAAAAGATTCAAGCTGGTTCTAGACATGAAGTCTCCTTCGAAGGTAAAAGAGGTGCAGAGGCCGACGGGATGTTTGGCGCCCTTGGACGATTTTTGTCCAAGTCGGCGACAAGTGCCATCACTTCTTTGCCACGATCAAGAAAAAAGCCAAGTTTGAATGGACAACGAGAGGCGGAAATGACCCTTCAAAGAGTCAAAGATCATCTTCAACAACCGCCTAGGTTGGGCCGGTCCCCGCAGAGGGGGAAAAATTGTTTGTATACTGGGCCGTATCCGCTCAAGCGGTGAGTGCCGTCCCGTTGGCCGAAAGAGAATCCGTCCGTATTCCAATATACTTCGTGAGTCACGTGCTCAAGGACGCGGAAAACCGGTATACTAATGTTGAAAAGTTTGGATTGGCCTCGTCATGGCCAGCAGAAAGCTAAGGCCCTACTTTTTGGCGCACGATATACTCGTCTATACCGATCGGCCTTTGAAGCAAGTTCTCGCAGAAGATGGAAGCCGCCGGGCGAATGTTAAAATGGGCGGTTGAGCTCAACATGTTTGATATATCATTCGAACCAAGGAAGGCCATTAAGGGGCAAGCCTTGGGCCGATTTTATAGTTGAGCTTACTCGGCCAACCATAAAGCAAATATCCGATCCAACCTAAAGGAAGGAAGCATTGGGCGCTCATGGTTGATGGATCGTCCACGATCAATGGGAGTGGAGCAGTGGATCATTTGTCAATCTCCCGAAGGGGACAAATTTGAATATGCATTAAGATTCCAATTCAAAGCGTCCAATAACGAAGCCGAATATGAAGCACTCTTGGCCGGAATCAAAATGTGCAAGGCGGCCGGAGCCGTAGAAATTGAGGCAAAATCGGACTCTCTCCTAGTTGTCACCCAAGTCAACGGAGATTTTGAATGCAAAGAAGCATCAATGAGCAAATATATGCGACCGATCAAGGATGAGATTGAGCCACTAAAACGATTTGTTCTCGACCAAATACCCGGGTCGAAAATCATCAAGCCGACGCTCTCTCAAAGTTGGCCGGCTCGGCCGAGGGTGAGGTACCAAGAACAGCTTTTTGGGAAGTCAAACCCAAAAAGAGCATCGACCAAGAGGAGGTTATGTTTCTCACCCGAGGGAATGTCCTGGATGGAGCCGATCATTGAATACAAGAAGACGGGGCGATTGCCTTCGGATCCTGTAGAGGCCAAGTATGTGAAGGCCGTAGACAAGTGGTTTGAACTATGGGACGAGACACTTTACAAGAAGTCGTTCAACCGGCCTCTACTCAAGTGCGTCACCAGAGAAGATGGTCCGGAAGTCCCGAAAGAACTCCATGAAGGAGCTTGTGCCTCTCACATTGGGGGAAGAGCCTTAGGCGAGAAGGCTTTAAGGACGGGGTACTACCGGCCTACCTTAAAGGAGGATGCTATAGGCTATGCAAAGAAATGTGACAGCTTGTCGAAGCATGGGAATGTGCATCGAAGCCGTCCAACTATTTGACCCCCATCTTGTTCCCCTCTCGCCTTTTGCCAAATGGGGCATGGATATCCTAGGACCTTTCCCTGTGGCCGCTGGGCAAAAGAAGTTTGTGATTGTAGCAGTGGACTATTTCACTAAATGGATAGAAGCTGAAGCCATGCGAGGAATAACAACAAGCGACGTCAAGGGCTTCATCTGGAAGAACATTATAACTCGATTTGGCATGCCTCGCTCAATCGTCTTTGATAATGGTCCACGCTTCGAAACGCCTAAGCTGAAAGACTGGGCCGTCGAAAGAGAAATCAAAGCTCACTTTGCAGCAGTCGCCCACCCACAAGCTAATGGGCAAGTCGAGTCCTTCAACAAGATTCTATCAAATGGAATCAAGAAGAAGTTGGACAATGCCAAAGGGCAATGGGTTGAAGAACCGCAATTGGTATTATGGTCCATTAGAACAACAGCCAAGAATTCTACAGGCGAGACGCCTTTCATGCTAGTCTATGGTACTGAAGCCGTCTTGCCCATTGAGATCGAGGAGCCCACCCTACGAGTCATGTTATACACAGAGGAAGCCAACTGGGCCGCATTGCGTACGGCCTTGGACCAAGTCCCGTAAGTCGTGGGCAATGCCTTGCTAAGAATGCAATTATATAAATTGCGTATGGCTCGGGAGTTTAACAAAAGAGTTGTTAGACGACCGCTAAAGGTGGGGGATCTTGTTCTGAGGAAAATGGAAGCGATTGGACGAGCTAAAGAGTTGGGAAAACTAACACCAAATTGGGAAGGACCTTATCCGATTGTCCAGGAAATACACAAGTGGGACTTTTCGTCCGCAAAGTCTAGATGGACGACCTATTCAGCGTACCTGGAATTCAGACAACTTGAAGAAGTACCACGTCTAGCTCAGATCCTCGTCAGATATAAGTATTGTACTTTGTAGTTACTCCAAAGTGCCACGGCACATATTAGTAAGAAAAGAATTGTATACATGCATCTTGGCTTTCACCAAGCAAAATCCATATAATACAATTCCTACTATCTTATCTTTTTGTTTATTTTCACCAAGTTGCTTCACTTTGGGGCATTAAAATCGCTTACTCGTCTAAAAGTGACAATAACTTGGACAAAAAATACAAACAAAAGCGTAACGTCGAATTGCTAGCATTTACGCCAAACATCACTCCTCAAAGAGACCGGCCAATAATGCATATATGGCCGTCGAATTGACAAAACCTCTAGTAAGAAGTAACGTCAATAGTCTCCGAGAGAAAGCCGGCCCGAAATAAGCCCTTAGTAAAGGATGCTTACTTTCAAAAAATACGGACAACTAGGTAGTCCGGACCTTAGTAAGGGATCGCTACTTAATGACGAGTGTTGCTCCCTCAAGGAAGCCGGCTAAAACATTATGTGAACATGTATCTAACGCTCGCCCATCAACTTCAGCAGGCTCGGCCAAGTCTGGCCGCTCTCCTTCTTCGACTTTAGCTCCCTTCGATATTTGATTGAGCTAAGCCCAAGAACGGGGGATTACGAAGTATATAGGGACGAGCTATTGATCGAAGGTCGTCCAAAACCCGGATGGCCCCGCAGGCGAAGGTGGCCCCAGGAAGGTGGTCGCCCAAGTATGGACGTTCTCCTTCATTGGGTAATCCTCGTCCAAAATTGGAGGCAAATTCCGGGATGAAGATGGCCCCAAGAAGGTGATCGTCCAAGTGTAGACGTTCTCCTTCAATGGTACTTAGATGCCGTGCCCGCACTTAACCTTTTTGGTACTTGGATGCATATGCAATTATCAAACTCATATTGTAGACCGTCCAATTTTTTCGGACGAGTCACATTTTTACTTAAGATTAAAATTTTGTAAATTTTCATGAAAAGCGCATCGTCCGATGATTTAGGACGAAGGTGCTATTATACTTGGTCAAAATTAGTGTTCGTAAAGATAAAAGGCAGGGAATTGACAAAAATATTCTTTCATATATGATTTGTGAAGAATTACAAAGTAGGAGTCGAAGAGTTACAAAGAAGCATGAAAATAAACCTAAGCTTAGGCTTCGTCTTCGAACGGGTCTCTTGGTCGTCTTTAGGGGTTTCCACCTCGCCAGCCAGCCTTCGTCGCCCGACTCTTCAAACTCCGGAGGTTCCTCGGCGCATACCATAGCCCGATGAACGCTCTCTTGATACTCCGGACGACGAACGAAGCCGGGGACCTCGCCTCAGCCAAAGATCCCAAAGGCTTTGACGGCCCAGCCCTTGGTCGTATTGACGACTTGTTTCAACCCTTCCTTGGCGTCGTCGAAGGACTTGGCCGCCTCCCTTTCCGGACGGGCGCCCTTGCCCTTAGGAGAATGTTCTCTCTTCTCGCCCGCCGGCGGCAATAAGAGCGACATCCCTTTCGCCTTTCAACTCATCGTAGAGAGCGTCTATGATCATCCTTAGACGATCCCGCTCGGCATATAGCTGGTTGATTTTAACAAGATGATTCTTGTTCTCGCACTCCAGGAGTGCCGATCTCTTCTCCAAAGCCTCCAGGGATTGACGATGGAGAGTGTTAGCCATCTCAATATCATGGATGGCTTTGTCGCCGCCGTAGTTGCCAAATGGACGAGCCGTTTATTCTCTTTTCTAAGCTCCCGCGCCCAATCTTCGATTAGCATGCTGCGAGCCGAAAGCCGGGGCATGGAAAACAAGGCAAGTTGTTAGGACGATTTGCAAAGCAAAAATTTATACAAGTATAAAACAAGGCAAGCCATAAAGCAATACCTCTAAAAGAAGCCGGAGACATGTAGCCCACATGCCCGGGCGGACGCTCCCCTTAATCCCTTGATGTAGGATTCAGGGAAGCATTTGAAGAGCTCTCGCTTCGCCGCTCTTTCTCCAAACTTTTGACATTTTGGCAAAGGCAGGAGAAGACTCCTCGTCCGAATCAAGCAGTGGGAGGAGTTGGGGGAATAGCAGGGCCTTTGCCCTTATCCGAAAGAGGGGGAGAGTCGCTTATCTTGATAGGGAAGACGATGGCTTGTCTATTGGACGGACTCATGGACCGTCCACCGACCCGCATCGTCCTAACTATGTTGGGGTAATACGACTCACCGCACGAAATCGACGCCGTCCTAACAGCTAGGGGCATTCGTGGCACTAGCTTTGCCACCGAGCCGCTGAACCCGGATAGCTCTCGGCAAGAAGATCGCCCCCCCGGCGCAACCAAAGCCGGGGCGGACTGGGTTGACCTCGGCAGAGTCGGCCGGCAAAACACCGAGCGGCACAACTGCGTGTGCATCCCTTACCTCCTCGGCCGATCCGGCAGCTGACGGCTCTCTTTTAAGAGTCTTCGCTTGTGGGGGAGGCATGCTTTTCTCCCCACTCTCGGCAACAAGGAGCCGACTTATCCGCTCTCTTCCTTGTAAAGCCCTTTGGCTTCTTCGCCGAAGGCCGGTCACGGCCGCAGTAGGCCTCTTCCCGGACGAGGACGACTTCCCAGTGGAAGCTTGTTTGTAGGAGCATTTTTCTCGCAAAAAGTTAAGGCATCGATCGATCGTCCACAAAAAAGAAATAACTACCATTGTAAAAATACGTACGAGAATGGTCCCAAGAAGGTGACCGTCCAAATATGGACGTTCTTCTATGGCCGACCCTCGCCAAAAAATTGGATGCAAGAATCCGGACGAGTACGGTCCCAAAGAGGTAACCGTCCAAGTCCCGGACGATTTCTTGCTTTAGTTGTTCTTCGTCCAAGATTTGGGGCAAAACTCTTGGACGAGCATGACCCCAAGAAGGTGAACGTCCGTGTCCGGATGCTCTCCTTTTTGGGTGACTCTCATCCAAGAATGGGACACCAACTCTTGGACGAACATGGCTCCAAGAAGGTGACCGTCCAAGTCCGGACGTTCTCCATCTTGAGATGACCCTCGTCCAAGAATTGGTACACCATTCTTGGACGAGCATTGTACTAAAGACGTGACCTCGTCCAAGAATTGAATACCAAATCTTGACGAGCATGGTCCCAAAGAGGTGACCGTCCAAGTTTGGACGTTCTCCTTCTTGGGACGACCCCTCGTCCAAGATTTGAAAAACAATTCTTGGACGAGCCCGGTCCCAAAGAGGTGACCGTCCAAGTTTGGACGTTCTCCTTCTTGGGACGACCCTCGTCCAAGATTTGAAAAACAATTCTTGGACGAGCCTCGGTCCCAAAGAGGTGACCGTCCAAGTCTCGGACGTTCTCCTTCCTCGGGACGACCCTCGGCCCAAGATTTGAAAAACAATTCTTGGACGAGCTCGGTCCCAAAGAGGTGACCGTCCAAGTATGGACGTTCTCCTTCTTGGGACGACCCTCGTCCAAGATTTGAAAAACAATTCTTGGGACGAGCATAGTCCCAAAGAGGTGACCGTCCAAGTTTGGACGTTCTCCTTCTTGGGATGACTCTCGTCCAAGAGTTGGGAAACAGCTTCTAGGACGAGCATGGAGATAGAGAACTGGTCGTCCAAGTCTCGGACGTTCTCCTTCTTGGAGTGACCCACGTCCAAGAATTGGATACCAATCCAAAAAAAAAAAAAAAAAAAAAAAAAAAAAAAAAAAAAAAAAAAATTACCATTAGTTTCCGCCCCTTTTTTGGCGCCGCTCTTTGCATACTCCTTCCACAAATTATCTCGTGAATTGGGACATGCCGATTTCTCCCGTCCAAGATGGTTCGAGGCGTTGTCCGGCCGAGTCCGAAAATACAAAAGAAAAAAAAAAAATATATGTGTTCGTCAAATGAGTTATGGACGAAGAGTTCTACTTGGATGATTTTAAATATACCTTTATCCTCGCCCAACCGCAAGCCGGCAATGACCAAGAAGTCGTCTTGGTAAAACATTTCCTTAAAGGGTATCCAGCTAGACGGTCCCTTAAAAGATCGCTGGCCGGGTCCGGAGTACTCCTTCACTCGAAGTACTCTACCACCTCCTCGTCAAATTCCGTCCTCCACTCCAGCCAAGACCGCTTCCGTCCGGTATTTGTGGACGGATCTATTATAATATCTCGTAGCTCTCTCAGACATAGTCGCTGGACGCCCGTAAAAAGATGAAGTCGGCTTTCCAATCGTGCATCTTTGACGATTTCCCCCAAGCCGTCATAAAGCCCGGACGGCTGCTGATGCCGAGCCATGCTCCGTCCATAGCCCCAGTACCTTGGACGCATAATGGATATGGGTAAAGGCTTGAAGGGAAAGGGCTAGGCCGCGTAGCTCGCAGACGGCAATAAACGCCGGATGTTGTGCCAAGCGTTCGGCGCCACCGGTTATGGCCGATGTGGTAGTGCCGCAAAGACTTGTTCTATGAAGTCGTGAAGTGGAAACCTCACCCAAAGATCTAAGGCTAGTTTATAAACGGCGAAATGGCTCCCGGGAGCACTCAGGATCGTCGCATCGTTAGAAGGAATGACAAAGGAGAAGCCCGGCATGGGCATGAAAGACGACAAGAAATTAGGGTCCGGTCCTAGTTTTTCTAACCACTTACGGTTAACTAAAATGAAGCCAGGGTCAGAAAGGGGACCTAAACGCTTTCTAATCTCCCGACGAGGTGGTAGAGGCCTCGTCTGATTCTTCGGCAGCCTCAGGATCGCTACCATTATTACCTTCGCCGATCTCCTCCGTATCGGCGTCCCGGCCGTAAGTACCGGTTTCGGTTTTTATTTCTGAAGTCTCGCCTCATGGTCAAAGGAGGCCCGTCCAAAGACCGAGCACTTTGGACCTCTCTTGCCTCATCCGGCACTCGGCCCGGGCCGATTCCTCCATATCCGAGCCGTTTGATGGAATTATTGCTTTTCGTCTTAGACGGGCCGTTTGCTTGACGCGCGCCGCATTACCCCGCACAGTAAAGACCGGGTCGTCCCGACTTTCTCGGCCAAAACTATGAAAAAATATGTACTCGGCCGTAAGAGGCCCAACTCTAGAATGTGCCGAAGAAGAAGTATCGGTTCTAGGGTCAAGACAAGCTCTTGGTCGGCTAGGATTATTTGACGAAGATGATTCCATTTTATTGATTTTCTAAGAAAAAATAAAGAATAAAGAAGAATAAAAGGATCAAAGAAACGATACCGCTAAGAACGTCCTGGGAAATTCGGTGAAGGATGCTGAAGCCGGACGATCTCTCTCTCTCTAGAAAATTGCGAGTCTCTCTCTCTAGAAAAATTTGTTCGAAGTGGTAAATGATTGAATGTTTTCACACCAAGGATATTTATAGAGGGATAAGAAACTCACGCAGCCGGTCAAGAATGACCGAAAAGGGAGTCTCCCAGCCTAAAATGACCGGGATAGCACAAGAAAGGGCGCGTCATTTCCTTCATTTTGAAAATACTACCTTCGTATAACGGGCCGTAACCGTCGACGGGCCAAAAAAGCTACCTTGGGTAAAAGGGCATTAAAATCGAGATGGGCCAACAAAGGAAAACCCTTTTAGGGGCAAATGTTGTAGCCAAATATCAACGGCTCCCTTGACGACACATGGGCTCATCGTGAGCCGTACACGTGTCATCCTAGTTAAAATAAAAAATAAGACTTAATCTCCCGGGCTATACTCGGTTGGGTAAAAGGATCGAATTTCCGGCCCAATAGCCGAGCCCAAAGAAGGCCAAATGGTCGAAGGGGAGTGGTTAATAGACATCCCCCGGCCATGGTCTCGCCACATGTCATGATCCGATTCCTCGCCCAATCGTAGGCCACTATTGCAAGTCGGTTTTTAAGGTTAGTCAAACTTGCTATCACTATAAATACCCCTCGAAATCGGAGAAAACACATTCAATGCAAACAGTGTAAAGTTACTCTGATAAATTCTCTCTCATTTTCTCTTTCTATCTCTACTTTCTCTTACAACTCCTGATAACTGACTTAAGCATCGGAGGGGGAACCACCACCCAAACCTCCAGGGTGGGTCCCTTTGTGCAGGTTCGGGAGCGAAGCCAAGGCTCAGAATCAAGCTATAATTCAGGCATTGTTGCACAAGTCTCCATCTGAAGAACACTCAAGATACTACTCTACTTGCTCGACAAGGAAGCTAAGCCTACAGCTTACTTGTTGGACAAGCGGACGAAACAATTATTATTATTATTATTATTATTATTATTATTATTATTTATGATAATAATAATAATTAATATTATTATTTAATATTTATTATGATTATTATGATTATTATTTATGATAATAATAACAATAAATATTATTATTATTTATTATGATTATTTTTATTATTATTATTTTTTATTATTACTATTATTATTATTATTTATTTATTTATTTATTATTATTATTATTATTATTATTATTTATTATGATTATTATGATTATTATTATTAT